>PVHX01005153.1:29198-116012 GCA_004024805.1 Geosciurus inauris | reverse complement strand
TTTTTTCTTTTTGAGATAAGGTCTTGCTAAGTTGCTCAGGCTGGCTTCAAACTTGCCATCCTCCTCCCTCAGCCTCCCAAGGTGTAGAACACTTTGTTGGCTGCTCCCTGGATTTTAATAGGAACCTTCAGGAGACTAGGCCTTTGCTCTTCCCAGCATCCCAGGGTGGCCTTGTGGTAAGGATTCCTATGATCCTGGCTGGAAAGGAGAGAGCCATTCTCAGGAGGAGGTGCTTTCCTGCCTCCTAAATCAAAAACCTCAAGAGCGCCAGGCCTTATACACCAGATGGGGCTCCTGAGGGAAGGGCTGGTGTTTCCTCCCTCAGTCTTCCCCACTGGGGCGAATGCCTTAGCTCTGCTTAAACTTGCAAGCAGGTTTTAAACCAGCAGCAATTGGCTCCGTTGCCCTTTTGGGGTCACAGGCTGGGGTCACAGGCTGGGGGACAATGGCCTGGAGGAGGCTTCTACCTGTATTACTCAGGCAGGGAGGAGGAAGTGAGTCAGTGGGTACAGCGATTCATGCCTCAGAATTCTGACTTTCCTTTTCAACCCACTGAGCCAAGACATTTGTCCCAACAGGATCCTGGGGCAGGGGAGGGGCCAGGAACCAGAGGATATTAAAGAGACAGAGCTGGCCTCTTGCTCACCTCCACTGGGTTCCACTCACCTCCATCAGGGCCCTAATGACTGTGTGGTCGATTGAATTCGGCTGGACATACAGGGATTGAAGACCAGCGGAGTGTCAGGGTCTGTCATGGGGTGTGGGGGGTGTAGCTGTCATCACACTGAGTGGGACAGTTACTATCCAGAGAACCTTAAGGGACAGACTTCTGGGTCCCAGTTCTGCTGCTTCAACAAACCTGGAAGTCTGGTGTCCTCAAGTTCAATTTATAGAGGAGGAAACTGAGGCTGAGGGAAGTGAAGGGACTTGTTCAAGGCCACTGTCCTACCAGTCTATGATGACACCACAAATCCACATTAGCTGTCAGTGCAAGGCCTAAAAGATTCAAGTGATTGTGTATGTGTGTGTGTGGGGGGATGTACATGCTTGTGTGCGTGGGTGTGAGGAAGAGTGGAAACTCATGAGAGATTTCCAAGAAAAACTGGACATTTTCCAAGAGGACAAGTGGGCTAAGGATGTTTCAGGCAGAGTGACCCACATGCAGAGGCTGGTGGCAGTGCATGGGCCCAGTGCAGTGTGCTCACGGAATTGTGCCAGGCGGTGGGGGACGAGGTGCTGAGACAGAGGCTGGCCCAGGGGGAGCAGGTTGGAGGGTGAGGGGGACACGAAGGGAACTTGTTGGACATGTGGCATCTGGGAGCCTGAAGCAGCCAGCTGGAAGTGGCTGTTAAGAGTCTGAGATTGAGGCTGGAGGCCAGAGGAGTGGGGTGGGTGTCATCAGCATGTAAGAGTGATGACAAGCAGGGTCATTGGAGGGACTACAGGCAGAAGTCTAGTGGGCTGAGGAGTCCTGCAGGGGACAGTCCTGGGAGGAGACAGGAAGGAGGAGCAGGAGAGGAGCAGGTGGGGGGAATTTCACTAAAACACAAACCTGAGCTCAACAGATGGCTGCCACCACCCTAGAGAGGTTGGGACAAAGGACCAAGGTCAACCACGGGGTTTGCCCATCAGAGGAGGCCGATGCCCAGTTTCTGTGAGCTGTCGGGGGCTGAAGCCAGGTTGGGGAGGGGGACAGGCCCCTGATCCTCCCAAGGGCAGGATCTCTGCTCCAGGGGAGCTCAGACAGATGATGCAGAGAGGCTGTGACTTCTGAGCTATGGCTTCCTAGAAGAATAGCAGGTGGCCGAGATGACTGGGATAGGTGGGAGAGTGGGATGCTTGGTAGTGGGGACAGCAGAAGGCTGGGGCAAGATGCACGGTTCCATTGAGAACTGCAAGGGGCTCCTGTGTGTGGCATTGGAAGCAGGAAGAGGAAATAGTGGGGTGACGGACAGACGGAAAGATGAGCACGGCCATCTCAAGAAGGACGCAGTGTCCTGAGGGCAGAGAGGACACTGGTGGTGTTGAGGAGGGAAGTGAGGAGGGCAGACCTGTGGGAACAGGGCTCCAGCTGCTGTGCAGATGTGGGGAGAGCTGGAGGCAGGGCGGCAACAGGAAGGACTGTAGTAATCAGAGAGAAGGGACAGGAAATGGTGGCAAGATACCAAGAAGGCAAACTCTGCAGTACACAGTGATTGTCCAAGTTGGGTGGAGAGAGGGGGAAGTCCAGGTTTCCAATTGAAATGAACCCCTGGGAGCTAAGCAGGCTGGGGGGCACATCTGGGTCACTTTGGGGTGCCCTGAGTCACAGCACCTGAGGAAATTCCCATCAGGAATTTGGGTTGAGTGACTCCATTCACAGGGGTTGGAACTCCAGGGGAAGCTGATTGGAGAGTCCGTACCACAGGATAACTTTTCTCTAAATATCGGAAAGACATGACGGAGAAAGGATTTCCCGCTTTTTTTAGTCTTTATTTCTACCTGGGCAAATAACCACGTTCCATCCATTGTATGGCAGGTACAGGTCTATGTTCATCGTATCACATTTCAAAGAAGGCAACAAAACTCAGCTTTTGGGAAGCCACAATGACGCTGCTCTTTAGTGGGGCAAGTCTCGGGGTGCCCAGACCAGGACTATGTACCATGTGTAAGCTGGATGCCACTGTCATTTATTCACCTAGCCTCTCCCTAGGGTCTTACTGACCCTACCCAATGAACAAATCAGAGCCACTGGCAGAAGGGTAAATATGGACAAGTGCACTTCTTACCCCTTGTCCCTGGGGAGCCCACAATGGGGCTCAGGCAGCCCTGGGGGTAGTACCAACCACATCAGGGGAAGTGCTCCCACTGGTTGTACCTTGGGTATCTCAGAGTTTTCATCTGTAAACTGGGAAACATCTCCCCCAAAGGGTTCTTAGAGGGTCACATACATAAAGGGTTAAGCCATAGGAGGTACTTAATAAATATTAGCTCCCTTCCCACATTCAAACAGACATAAAATATTCAGAGACACGTAGCCACATAGGTGAACAGCTGTGTACACATAAAGACCAGGTGCACAAGCTGGGCATGGTAGCACACGCTTGTAATCCCAGCACTTAGGGAGGCTGAGACAGGAGAATTGCGAGTTCAAAGCCAGCCTCAGCAACGGCGAGGAGCTAAGCAACTCAGTGAGACCCTGTCTCTACATAGAACACAAAATAGGGCTGGGGATGTGGCTCAGTGGTCGAGTGCCCCTGAGTTCAATCTCCAGTACGGAAAAAAAAAAAAAAAGACCATGTGCACAGATACGTGTTCTAATCAACATTCATGTAGGAGCCTGCACCCCACTAGTGAAAAGGAGTGAGAGGTGGGAGATGAAGCCCCTCCCTGCCCACTTTTATCACCTGAGTACAGAACACAGCTGGTGTGTGTGCAGCAAGGCTAGACCTTGGGCAGTAGGTAGGGAAGTTCCCTGATATTTGGGGCCTACCCAGGAAGACAATTGCCCATTTATCCCCAGAAACCCTCTGCTCCCCGCCACTGCCACCATCCTTGACTGAAGTCCAAGTCAAATCAACTTGGGGTCTTTCTTAGGCATGCATTCTCTCCCTCCTTCTGCCCCCACACTGCTCAGACCTGCGCAGCCTTTGCCCAAATTATTACAGCTTCCTGTACCCCTCCTTATCTCTCCTGATAATATCAACTTCATTGCTGTAACCAGGTTTCAGGCTCAAGTCCCCCTTGTCCCACAAGTATCAGCCCTGAACTACAATGCAAGTGGATTTAGCCTGTTTAAATTTGAGAGTTTCCAGAATGTGAGGCCATGATGACACCCCACCTTTCTGGAAGAAGGCCTCACTCATTTCTGATACCCTTGGGGTGGGAGTGGAGGAGGGGGCACTCAGTTCTGCACCGGTACATCTATACTGGTCGTCAGTGAAGAACTCTGGGATTCTGAGCCAGAGATGTGGCCTGGGCTAGGCTTACATCTGGGTCACTGGGGAAGGAAATCTGATAAACCCATTTATGTTTGGCCACTCCTCCCTCCTCCCTCCTTCCCTCCCCAGTAATTTGCATTTTCAATTCAAGACAAAGATAGAGACCTGAGTCTTGGTTCCTTAGCGGAGATTCAATCCACTTAGTTAAATACAAGAAGCCTTGAGCCACGCTGGAGCCTGATGGAGAAATGATGAAGGTTTTTTTCCCCCAGTCTTTTCCTTTCAGCTGGGAAATGAAGGCCCAGAGCAGGAAGGGATCTCGCCCAAGGTGAGAAGGCAGGAGCGAGCCTCTGCCCAACCCAGTGGCTCCAGCACCCAATCATTACCTCTCCAGCAGCGGCCTGGGCCTCAGACTGACAGACTGGGGCAGACACAGCAAGCACTCACTGAATGGGAGCCGCCCTTAAAGAATATTGATATTGTCACTGTTCTGGCTGGGAAACTTCACCCCACACCAGGCTCCCACACTCTTTTCTTCTCTCCTAAGGATCACCACAGCTGATTGACTTTCTCTCTTACCCAGATACTCCTTCTCTGCTTCCTGACCCTCCAGCAGAACCTAAAGCTTGCACGTTGCTGTGGTCACCTGCAGAGACAGATGGACCCCATCCAGGGTTTCATTTGGATATCAAGATGAGAGGACAGCCACGCACACACCGAGAGGGTTTGAAAAGGTTTATTATTTACATACTTGTGGTCTCAGCAGAGCGGGGCCAGCCTCTCCAGCAGGTCCCACATGGCTTGTGAGCCAAGAGAGGAGGTCAGCCCTGGTTGGGGCAAATGTTCACTGTGGTTGGGGCAAATGTTCAGGCAGGAAGGGGCTTGCGAATCTCCCTCCATTGCCAAAGGAGGCTGTAACAGGTTTTCTTATCCGCTCATCAGGTGTGGGACACTAGGGGAAGGGGAGGGCTGAGGCCCTTAGCCACCAGCAAATATCACTGTGCCTATGTTTCTCAGTCTGCGCTACTAGGTGGGTCCCTTCTACATGGGGAAAAGTTGACCCATAGAGATGACATGGTCAAGTCAACCGGGGGATGAAGTGAGGCTGTGGGTAATAATGAAAACCAAAGGATTTCTGACTTGTGGCATGAACTTGGGATTTCTTTTTCTCCATCTCTCCAGCCCAGACCCTTCCAGTCTCTGCATCTCCCCTCACACCACGTCCATCTCCCCCAGATCTGACACTCCCCTACATTCTTTAGTGAGGCCCTCCCCTTAGCAGTTGCCCCAGCTCCTGCTCCCACATTCCCTTTGGACACTCCCCTGGAGTGGAAAAGCCATCCCTTATCCCTTTCCTGCTCCCAGGCCCCAGATCGGACATGCTGCTCATTCCTGTTTGGGATGGCCAGAGAGATAAGGCCTGGCATAGAGCCGTCTGTCATCACAGGACTCTAAGTTGTTTTGGGCAGGATCCCTGCCCACACTGAATGTCCACCCTAAACCCTTGCCCTCCTGACCCTGGCCATCTCCCCTTCTTTAGGAACAAGGTGGAGGAGCTAAGAGGCCTCTAGAAGAGCAAAGGTAACACTCAGTTTTCATCTGCTTCCTGTTGTTCTTTTGACCTTGGATGTCTCAAGATTGACAACCAGAGAGAAGCTGGGTCATTGCTTAGGAACAAATGCTATCCTAAGGGCAGACAGGGACAAGTGTCCTCTCCCCAAACACCACAGAGAAGACTGTTATCGCAGCTGCTTTTGTTTAGGCATGTCTGCCTGGCTGAACAACATCTGCTTGGAGTTTGTCTCTTAAAGATACAGCTGTGTCAGTGGCTTCCATTCATAGCTCTGCTCCTCATAAATCTCATGATGCTGTACATCCATCCAGGTAACCTCCTGAGGTTTAGTTCTCTCCTAAGGTAAATGACAATGACAATGACAATCTTGATTTTTCCGGGATGAAATGATTTGTAAACTGTAGAGTCAGGCTGGGGCCTCTTCCTAGGCTCTGATTCTAATCTTGTATTATTCCTCTTTTATTCTGTTCCTTAAAGAGAGTGCTGAATTATACAAGCTTCAGGTGCCACCAAACCTGGATCTGTCCTAAGGATTGTACAACTGTTAATTATTAGCATAAGTGGTTAAGAAGGACTTCTGATCAGGGGCTGGGATTGTGGCTCAGTGGTAGAGCGCTTGCCTTGCATGCGTGAGGCACTGGGTTCGATCCTCAGCACCACATAAAAATACATAAATAAAATAAAGATACTGTGTCCATCTACAACTAATAAAAAATATTAAAAAAAAAAAGAAGGGGCTGGGATCGTGGCTCAGTGGTAAAGCGCTTGCCTTGCATGCGTGAGGCACTGGGTTCGATCCTCAGCACCACATAAAAATAAACAAAATAAAGTTATTGTGTCTATCTACAGCTAATAAAAATATTTAAAAAAAAAAAAGAAGGACTTCTGATCAGTTATAACACTGGAATCAGATACAATAGAGAAATCTTAGCTGTGTGACCTTAGTCAAATTGTTTAACCTCTCTGGGCCTTTGTTTTCCCATCTTAAAACATAGTTGATATCTCAATGAGGTGAGGATTTAATGATATTTATTAAGAACCTAGTATAATTCCTCCTGCATATGTGTTTAATACATGGTATTTTCCTTCTTATTGTAAGAGCATATAGAAAAAAGAATGCTAGGGGAAATGGTCTTTGTGCTACAATAAGGGAAATCTGAGTTAGACTCAAAGTACATAGTGACCTTCTGAAATTCCCTTTCAGTTTGATTCTTCTGTCCATTATGAGATCTTTGGCCTCATCCACCTACCTCCATCTGGCACCACCAACTGCACACCTGTGGGGGTTTATATCTCCGCCCAGTCTCCAAACATTCAGTTCGAGCCTGGGTGGAAGGAGGGAGGGATCATGGGTGGGAAGAGGGAGGGATCATTGTGATTATGTTGGGTTTGGCCCTAAAGACAGGAGTGGCTGAGAAATGGGATCAGTCTGGACCCAGTTCCCTGACTCGTTTCCATATCGACATATCGACCTGCTTATCCCTTGATTCCAGAAGGCTTAGCCCAGGAGAAAATGCTGTCTTTTTGCTAATTACATTAGCGATGCTTGGTTACTACCACCGCAAAATACATGTCTGGCTTTGCTGATGAACCATTCCCAGCATGGATCATGATGAGTGGGAGTGGGTGAGCGGGAGAAATAAATCCCGACCAACAGTGAAGGTGCTGGGTGCGAGAACGCCCAGAGACCATCAGTCACCTCCTAGGGACTCATGGCGCTAAGGAGGGCAGTCCAACCAGCTGCGCGCAGACGTCTATTCCCAGATATGCCAACACCTCATCTGTCCAGCCCGGACAGCCGAGGTGGCCGCTCCTGGAAGGGCTTTTTCAGCAGCAGAAGGAGCCTCAGCAAAGCGGCCAGGCAAATCCCACCCCCGGCCCCGCCCGTTCAATCTATAGTGCTCTGGAGGCGATGGATCCCGGGAGGAGCGAGGGGCGGGGAGGGGAAATTCAAGCCTTTAGGGGCTCCCGACAGGTGTCTGGCGGAGAGGGCGGAGCCAGAGTGGGAAGGATGAGGAGGGAGGGGCGGTGCTGCCCCTTTAAGAGGCGGTGGCGGGGCCGGGACCTTTTCTCTTTCCCCGGAAGGAAAG
Source organism: Geosciurus inauris (assembly GCA_004024805.1). NCBI lineage: Eukaryota > Metazoa > Chordata > Mammalia > Rodentia > Sciuridae > Geosciurus > Geosciurus inauris. The sequence continues at coordinate 108,429 of PVHX01005153.1, read as the reverse complement.
CGGAGCCGGGACTGGGCGCGCAAGGTGGGGAGGTGCGGGGTTGGGCGTGAGGAGGCGGGGCGCGCACCGCGGGGGACCCCTCCCTCGCGTCCTCCTTGTGGTCCACTGGTCTGCTTTCCCAGATCCGCAGCCCCGCTGGAATTGAACGCGATAGTGCGGCTAAGGGGGCGCGGTCGGGACAACAGGGAGGCCGGGTACTCTGGGTGTAGGGACGGTGACCCGGCTGCGGGACAGGCGTGAGAATAGATCCACGGACCTGGGGAGGCGATCCGAGGGCGCAGACGTGGGCAGATGTGAAACTAAGATCGCTAGGCGCAAGAAACTGATCATCTCTGGGAGCAAAGGCGCGGCGGGCTCGAGTGTCCTCTGGCGGCGCCCGGAGCAGGTGAACAGGTCCTCACTCCCCGCACCGCGCCCTCAAGCACCCTGGTCCCCGCCCCGGCTCGCGCTCACAGTCATGGGCCCCTGCCGCAGCCGAGCGCCCCGCGCCCCGCGCCGGATGCTCTGCGCGCTCGCTTTGATGGTGGCGACCAGCGGTCGAGTAGCCTCCGCCTTCAACCTGGACACTCGATTCCTGGTGGTGAAGGAGGCCCAGAACCCGGGGAGCCTCTTCGGCTACTCGGTCGCCCTCCATCGGCAGACAGAGCGGCAGCAGCGATACCTGTAAGTCTGTCTGGCAGGGGTGGGGAAGATAGAGTATGTGCGGGGGTGCGGATCCGGAGCTGGGTGGGAGCCCTGGGCCCTCTGGCTTCCAGACCCGCTGCTTCTGGCCACTGTGAGCCAGGATTAAGGGTGCGGGGACCCCGGCAGCCCTCAGATGGCCGGGCTTGGCGGGAAGTGAAGGATTGGGGAGTGGTAATCATTGGCAAGTGCTGACTGTGCCAGAACGTGTCTAGACGCCACCTCTCCACCCTTTGGACCTCTCCCGCGAGCGGAAGTGGGGTCTCTGTGACTTGAGCCCCTTGTAAACTAGGTATCTAGCATGAGTCTTTTCTCTCCGGGATTGGAAGCTGGGAAAACTGCAAGATAAACACTTAGCGACCCTCCTTACCCTCTGCCTGGGAAGATCCCGCGAGCAATGCATTTAAGCCCCACTTACACCTCGCATTTAGTATGTGGCCACACCAACCACGCCCTCTGCAGAGCCAGCCTGGACTGCCTTCTCAAGTGCTTGGCGTTGCATTGAGGTGACTGGGGAGTCCGGGAGTTTGGAGCTGTCCAGAGGCACCCTCTGACCCCGAGAGGAAGGGGCAGTAGAAGACAGAGGAGGCGCTGTCCCACCTCAGACTTGGCCTTTGGCGCCCACCCTCAAGCGGTAGCGCTCTCCCACCAGACCTCTTCCCTGCATTCCACAGATTCATGTTGAATAGGCAGCCCTGAGTGTGTTTGTTTTGGTTTGAAGAGGGAAATGGTGTTTTTCTCTTCCTTCTGCACTCCTTCCGAACAGCTGCAAGGAGAAGCTGCAAGGAGAAGCGGGAAGAGCTAGGGTGAGTGGAGGGAGAGGAGATTTCGTCCAGCTGCCTGCCCTTTGCCATCTTGCACACTCCTGCCCAGATGGACATGCAGAGGTTTCAGGGGTTTGTCTGCATGGGCTCAGTGTGCTGAGGTTGGCAGCTGGGGAAAGAGGGTGTCTGTCTGGAAGAGGTAATGTCCAGGGAAGGGCAGTGGTTGGGACAAATCAGCCAGGCCCCTTCCACCTGGGTGTCCCTACCTGGTCTCTGACTCAGCTAACCTAGAAGACATGGTCAGGCTAAAAATGAGTTGAAAACACTTCAGCTGTAACTGGGGCCTGCAGAAACTTGAAGAAGTTTGGAGTGTTCAAAGTCCAAACTCTGTTTCAACTATGGCCTCTGCCCTGTTGGCCTAGTCCCTGTCCAGCCTGCTTACCTGGACTTAGCCTTTCCTCCATCTGGCTTCTGCAAAGGGTAGGGCCACCACACCCTTCCCGCCCGGGCCCAGCAGCTTCAGTCTGGCTTTGGCCAACCTTCTATCTTTTGAAGGCCCTGAGTAACCACCAGTGCAAGTTTCTATAGCAATGTTTTTTTCTGCCCTAGGTCAGAAAATTTTTCAGGTGGTTTTGTTTGTTTGTTTGTTTGTTTTATATATATGTGTGTGTATTTATTTATTTTAGATATTGATGGACCTTTATTTAATTTATTTATTTATATGTGATGCTGAGAATCAAACCCAATGCCTCACACATGCTAGGCAAGTGCTCTTCCACTGAGCCACAACCCCAGCCCCGATTTTCAGGTGTGGGGTTTTGTTTTTGTTTTTTGTTTTTGGTACCGGGGATTGAACTCAGGGGTACTCCACCACTGAGCCACATCCCCAGCCCTATTTTGTGTTTTATTTAGAGACAGGGTCTCACTGAATTGCTTAGCACCTCATTATTGCTGAGGCTGGCTTTGAACTCACGATTCTCCTGTCTCAGCCTCCCAAAGTGCTGGGATTACAGGCATGTGCCACTGTGCCCAGCTCCGATTTTGAGGTGTTTTGATGCGGAATCTGCATGGCATAAAGTAACACAGTGAAAGAGAAGATTGGACTGGAAGAAAGAATAAAAATGATTCTGCATCCCCTCTCCCTCTACTATGTAACTTTGAGCAAGTATTTCCCTTTCAGTGACCAATTTTTCCTTAAAAAGTGGTTGGACCTGGGGCTAGGGTTGTGGCTCAGTGGTAGAGCACTTGCCTAGCATGTGTGAGGCACTGGGTTTGATTCTCAGCATCACATATGAATAAAGTACATTGACAATTAAAAAAATATTTAAAAAGGGGGGGATTTGACTTGGATTTATATGTTCCTTCCCACCTCTTTTGGCCTATGAGCAGCAGTGTGACACTGGAGGGGGAAGAGGCTCAGAAGTCCTATTACCAGAGTCTTGTCTTGGATCTGTCACTAACACCTGGGACTTAGTTTCCTTACATGTCAGGGAAGGGAAACAACATGTCTTTTTCACAGGGTTTCAGTAGAACTTTAATGAGATAATGTGTGTGAATGCTCTGTATGTGCCCAATTTTCCAAGGAGCCCCCAAATGCTCTCAGACTGAAGCCAGGATGGGGTGCCCATGGGCTCTACCCAAAATGGCCCAGCAAAAGAGTTTCAATGTTTCTCCTAGGCAGCTGGAGGAGTTTCAGAGTTGATGAACCTTTGAGTGGCAGGTGGGTCTAGATATTTCTGAGTCTCCCCATTGGGTATCCTCAGTCTCACCCAGGGGTAGTTCTCTATCTTGGTTCATCTTATCTTATGGAGTGCAGCCCCCTGGTCCTTTGGAAAAGTCAGCTGGCCCAGCTGGGCTTAGCTGCAGCCAGCTGTGTAGCCAGATGTAGACAGCTGTCTGAGCGCAGAGCTCAAGGGAGCTAGCAGGTCAAGTTGTGGGCTCTTATTCTGTTAGCCTCAAAGTCCCTTTGGAAGAACCAAAGTGTTCATGGTGCTGAACAGGCCTTTCATCTGGGGTTCACAGAAGGTCTCCAGGAGATGCGGGGATCCCTGAAAGTATATGCAAATCACGTGTATTTGCACATCATCCTAGGGACAGGAGGAGGGAAGAGCACAACTTTTGTGTTCATAAAGAAAGCTTTGTTCCGAAAATGGCTGAAAACCCAAGGTGGGCACTCTTTGCTTGCTGTTTCATAACCTTCATCTCTGGACTGGGGTTCCCCACCCACAATCCAGCCCCAAGCTCCCAGTCTCTGTAAAGGAGTAATGAGGACCAAAGCACTTTGGGCTTTTTTTTTTTTTTGGTACTAGGATTGAACTCAGGGGCACTTAACCATGGAGCCGCATCCCCAGCCCTTTTGTTATTTTGTTTAGAGACAGAGTCTCACTGAGTTGCTTAGCACCTCGCTAAGTTGCTGAGGCTGGTTTTGAACTCTAGATCCTCCTGCCTCAGCATCCCCAGCTGCTGGAATTACAGGCGTGTGCCACCATGCCTGGCACTTTGGGCTTTTTAGCAAGATGCATGAGGAGCCCTTGGAGGAAGAAGTACTATTTTTCTGGGAGATGGTTACTGACCAACCCCAGCACCTGCTCTGGAATTCCCTCATGGGAATTTGGGTGTCCTGGTCTGGCCTGACCTCATAGACTAGGGGATCCCTCTGGGTCCTCTCTCCCTTCCTCTCTTGCCTGAAAATAAGGATGTCTGGGAGGGCTCAGGTGGGAGTGAGTGGCTGCAGCTCCTGGAAATGAGGTCATGCTTGGGGGAGCTGGCAACCCGCTGTGCTCTCCTAACACACTTTTCCCTGGGCAGGGAAAGGGAAAGGCTGATCTTAGAAAAAGAAGCAGCAAAAGGGACTTGATCAGAGCTAAACAAAGGAGAAGATGTCCATTGCAGCAAGAGGGATTGAGGTTAGATGACTTGAAGTATGCCCTGTGGGGTCAACTATGGAAAAATCCTGAAGAGCCAGGGAAAGGGAGAAGAAATGGGAAAAATAGTCTTGTTCGTACTTATTTCTTTTACTCGAGGATTCCCCGCATAGCCTCTTTCTCCCGTCCTCATTTTTTCCTTCCCTCCAGCTTGTTGCTCTGGTTCTTGGGCTGAGTCACCAGGGGGAGAGGGGGCTGTGTGGGCAGCCTAAGGAGGATGGTGAGGGCTGCAGTTTCAGCCACCATAGGAGCAGCCTCTGGGGAGGTGGCTAATTTGGGCAGCAGGGCTGGCAGAGAGCGGGCATCTAGGAGCTGCTCCCCTCCCCCCCAGGGCTTGAGACCAGAGCAGATCCCCTCCCCCTTCTGCTTCCTGGCCTGGCATGGAAAGGAACCCAGGGACTGAGGACCCCAGGAATAAAGCAGGGTGGGGGAGGCTTGTGGGCCTGAGTGCTAGAACCCTAGGCCTCCTCTGAAATCTTTTCAGGGGATCCACCTACACCTCCCGAGATGAAGGAGTCTGGGAGGTTGAATCATATAGACGGTTTCTTTGAGCATCACCCCACCCCAGTGTCCACCCCTCCCCCGTGGGGGGGCCCTCTTTTTTTGGAATGAGCCGACTTAATGCCCTGAACTCTCCTGGGCCCCATTCCCCAGCTTTCTCCAATTCTGCCACTTTGTGCTGCTCCATTAGCTTCGCTGCCCAGGAGTAATGCTGGGGCAGGGCGAGGAAGAACTCTTTGGGCACTCGGAGCTCAGGAGGCTCCCCAGCAGCCAAGGAGGGGCCTTCTGACTGGAACAGATGAAAGGGTGAGGAGGCAGCTGTTTGGGAGCCCTGTAGCAATCATTTCATCCACCCTGCCCCCTCGCTCCCAGCCCAGCTTGACTCCAGGAGAGGGGAGGGCCAGCTCCTGCTTTCCTAGAGCTGCATCTGGGCCACCCTTCTTTCAGCATCTGCCTTCTGAATGGCTTGGAGATGGGTTAAATGGTGGTCTGAGAGGGATCGGTTTTTGGATTGTCTGATTTGGAACAGCCCCAACAGCAGGTAGCTAGCAGAGCTGTTCATTTGCATAACACTTTGTATTTCATTTGCATATTAGTAAGATCCCTCCCACTCTCTGGATTCTCCAGCCTGCACCACACACACCTGGCTGTGACTAGGGAAGCAGGAACCTGACAGCTCTGAAAACCTGCCTTCCCTATCCACGTGCAGGCCTCTGGCTGGAGACACATTGGATCCTGGGCTTGGAGCCAGAGGGCCTTAAAGGGCTTCTGAGCGGGCCAAGTGGGAGCTAAAAATACTCCAGGGGGTATGTAGGGGGGCTCCTGTGGAATCTCTGACTGGGGGAGTTACCTAGGATGTGGGTTTGAGATTAGGGCATTGGTCCTCCCTCTCTCCATCTGTGGGCACAAAGCAGCTCTGGGCAGGGAGGTGGGAGGGTATAGGTAGTGCAGGGATTTGTTTAATCCAGTTGCCATTTATGCCCAGCTCTGCCTGCTCAGTGCCTCAGGCTGAGGGACTCCTCCTGGCTGAGGTGAGGGAGCTGGGAGGCACATAGACCCCACTCTTTGGGCACCTCCTACCCAGCAACTTGGGCAGGGCAGGAGCAGCAAGGAGATCAATATTTCCATTAGGTTGCATGTCGTGGAAGTCAACCTGGGCTCCTTAGAGTCCCCTTCACAGCTGAAGCCTGCACCCCTTCAAGATCACCATAGGTGACCTCCACTTCCAGCCAGCTCTGCATGACTCTAGTCACCAGTGCACACACCTCAGGCTGTGTCTCGTCCCCTGCTTCCTCTAAACAACGTCAGTACTCTGTTCTTTTCCCTCTGCTCCCGGTTCCCTAATCTGGCAGGACAGAAAGTCTGTGGTCATGCTAGAGCCAGTCCTGGTGCCACAAGAAATCAGAGCAAAAGTGACCACATCAGCCGTGGCTTCGTAGTCAGAAAGTTTTTTGCCGAGTAAACCCATGTGTTCCTCTAATAACCTGAAGGTGGGCAGGACAGCTGCTGTCCCCATTTCACAGATGAGATAATCCAGGCTCAGGGAGAGGAAATTACCCTTGGAGGCAGAATGGACCCTAAAACCAGGTCACCAGCTCCCAGGCTTTGATGTTTCTTTCCCACGGGCCCTGGCTTCCTTCGGTCATCTGTCAGGAGCACTGGGGGCGGATGTCCATGGGTGGTCAGGCAATGGACTAATTGAGCCACCCTCTTCATCCCAGGCAGAAGGTGACTGACTGGGCCACTGTGGCTCCCTGTCAGCCTCCCAGCGGTGCTCATAACATAACCTCTTAATGCTATTCTTCTTGGAGAAGCCCAGCCCTCGCTCCCAGGAACACTTCCCCAGAGAGGTCTGAGCTGCAGATTGAGGTGCAGGCAGAGGCTACGCCCCTTCCAGGCACCCCAGGCAGTGCATTCCTGAATCCCAAAGGGAGGAGACACTCCAGGCCCCAGCATGCCTGGCCCTGCCCTACCTACTCCCTGCCTCCTTCATGCAGGTCCTTGGCAGGGGCTGCCAGCACAGCCCTTGCTTAGCACTTGCAGATTCTGATGGGAGCCCTGGAGCCCAAGTTCTGAGCCAGGGGCCCTCAAGGTGATAGTGTTGCTGGGGCCAGTTGGAATAGCACCTGAAAGGTGCCATCCATCCATGAAGCTGGCATCATCAGGATCGAGGAGGGGGTCCTGGCAGAAAATTGAGAGGCTGCAGGGAGGTGACTGGGGAGGAGGCATGGAATAGCTAGGTTCTCCAGCAGGGTTGCACTTGATTCGATGGAGGCCAGTGGTGGGCTGAGGAATTTGCCTCTTTCACAAATGTTCCACAGATGTCTGAAGGTGATGGCCCAATGACTGTCCTCAGAAGTAGTATTTCAGGGCTGATCCCTCTGTTTTAGTCACCCCTCTGTGTGGGATGGATTGCCAAGGCCCTAAGCATGCTTGTAGGAACTCATCCTCAGTGTCATGCCCTCAAAGATGGATTCTGGGGGCAAGGCAGTAGTCCTGGCCCACTCACTGGCACTGGGCTGCTGGACCACATTGTTCAAAGTGCCAGCTCCGCAGTCCCACCCTGTACCCTGTGTGCTGGTGTTGGGCATCACCCAGGTCACTTAGGGGCCCAGGTGTTCTAGATCTATGTCCTTGCACCTCCCCTCCATCTCCTCACAAGTTCTTTCCTCTGGCTTCCTGGGAATTGGAACCCAGTGCTAGGACTCCTCTCCTCTACCTTCAGCTCAGAAGCCAAAGCATTCCTTTGGAAACCCAGATCTGTCCATGTCTTCCCGTTGGTTGCCTTCCCTGGCTCCTCCAAGGCCCTTCCCACTCTCTCCTCATGTCCCTCCCGGATGTTTCTGGTTTCCAGCTCTATGGAGGGCCTGGGCTCTGAATCACCCTGCTCGCTCATGTTTTGTGGCCCTGGCACATGCTGTACCTTTGCCTAAAGTGCCCTTGCTCCCCTTCTGCATCGGGTGACCTCTGGTCATTGTCCTCAGGCACCCTTTTCTGCAGGTCTCCCTGCGTCCCTCTCCTGTGGTACTTACTCTCTGTTCTTGCCTGCTACCCTTCCCCTGGGCTCTTTCCTAGAGGGCAGGTGCTGGGGTCCATTCCTGTCCCAGCCCCAGATCTGGCACAGAACTGATACTCAGTAACTGGGTGTTGAATAACAAGTTGTCTGGGGGGAGACTAGGAGAGTCTGAGCTTGGCACCCTCTGCCTCCCTGCCCCCAGGCTCCTGGCTGGTGCCCCCAGGGAACTCGCTGTGTCTGATGGCTCCACCAACCGGACTGGTGCTGTGTACCTTTGCCCCCTCACTGCCCAAAAGAACGACTGTGAGCGGATGGACATCACGGAGAAAAGTGAGGAGCAGTACCTGGTGGGGAGGCACAGAGAGATGATAAGGCTTGCTTGCATGGTTCCTAGTGACTTCTGGTCTAGTGACTAGTAGAGAGCGAGCCCTAGAGCAGATGGGTCATGTGGGATTGGTAGAGCTCAGAGTAACCATGGGCTGGAGAGGGGAGTAGCTGGGGCTACCCAACTGGGGTTGGGTGTCTGAGAGAACTACTGCCCTCTGGAGGCTTTGGGCACCAGTATATGGTGTGAGGTGCCCTGGTTCATGATCCCTCCCATGCCTTCAGGTGACCCTGATCATCACATTATTGAGGACATGTGGCTCGGGGTGACTGTGGCCAGCCAGGGCCCTGCAGGCAGAGTCCTGGTAAGTGGGCACTCAATGTTGGCCCTGCCCCCCCCCCCACCTGCACCCCCAGCTCTCTCCTTCTCCAGGGATTGGAGAGGCCAGCAGAGGTTGCGTGCATGTGTTGGGGCCTTTGCAAACATCAGTGGCTGCGTCTCCATAGGCCTCTCTCTCCTTGCTCTCTGTACTCCAGGGGTGTGTGTCTGGCTCTCTTCCAACGCTGGGCATGGCCTGGGTCCTGTCTGAATCACCCGCTTCCTCCCTGCGCCCACATGGGGTGTTCCTCATTCATGGGAACTTGCAGGAGCAAAGGGCAGAGAGGGCCCCAGGCTGCTGGGTGCAGGCCTGCCTCCTTCCTGGGAGGCGGGCTGCCGGAAGAGGCACAGCCCTGCTGACCCCAGCTCACCCAGCTTTGCTGTGGGGCCTACTTCCTACCGTCAGTTGTCACGTTCTACACACGTCCTTTAGTGCTGGCCCCTGGGGTCTCAATTTCCGACGCCCAGATAGACATTTTTGTTTTCATTTTTAAAATGATGTTAAATATACACACAGTGAAATGTACAGATTTTAAATTTCTAAGAGGGTTTTTTGTTTGTTTGTTTGGGGTTTTTTGTTTTGTTTTGTTTTATAGTACTGGGGATGGAACCCAGGCTCTTACCCGGGCTAGGCAAGTGCTCTAACCACTAAGCTACACCCCAGCCCAAGTTCCTGTGAGTTTTGAGGAATATGTATATACCTGTGTAATCAACACACATGAAAGACAAGCATATTTACATCACCCCGGAAAGTTCTCTTGTGCCCCTTTATAGTCAATTACCACTCCTTTAGCCATCACTGCTGTGATTTCTGTCACCTTTGAACATTGTTCCGAGCTCCAGGTTTACATCAGTTCACTGAAACCCTTTTTTGTGACCGCTATAGCGAATAGTTGTAGGTCTAGGAGACTACTGAAAGCCAATCTAGATCCTGGTTCCTTAGCAATTAGCTACTCACACATGCATTCATTCATTCAACAAATATTTAGTGAGTACCTACTGTGTACCAAACACTGTGCTAGTCCTAGAAACTTAGGACAGGCTCATGTGACATCCTAGTGGCTTTCACTGCTGGAAGGGGACAGAAAAAGCAAGTAAACAAGAATGGAGCCAGTTTCTGAATTGTGCCTGGCCCCAGGCTATTTTAAAACATCCCCTTTTTCTTTTTTCTGTGTTGTTTGTTTTTTGTTTGTTTGTTTTTGTTTTTTCTTTTGCAGTGCTAGGGATCAAACCCAGCATGCTAAAAACATGCTCTACCACTAAGCTACACCCCTAGCCCTAGAGCACACTGTTCTTATCCACTGGTTTGCTCAATAAATCTATATTGAGTAGCTGCGGGGGTCCTGGAGCTGTGTGTAGGTTCTCGCCTTTATGAGGCCACACAGTACAGTGCTGAAGAGCTCAGGCTTTGGAGCCAGATGGTCTTGGTTTGAATATTCTCTGCCTCTATCTAGGTGTGAGATCTTAGGTTACTAAACTCTCTCTGCCTTGGTTTTTTAAATCTAAAATGGGAGAAATAATTGTTCTCACACTATGGGGTGGTTAATGGCTTTAAAAAGTTAATATGGAAAGAGCTTAGAATTATGTCTGGCAAATAGTAAGCACTCAGTAAGTGTTAGCTGCTGCTATTATTATTATTGCATTGCTATTATTATTCCCATTTAATCATGGTCCCTTTATTAAGCAGACAGGGTCATCTGGGGACAGAGAGAAGCAAGTCCCCTAATCTCTCTGTAAATGGCCCATTTTGGACTTAGGAGCCTAAACCCCACATTCCCCTTGTCCTTTCCCCTAGCTGTCTAAGCTACTCTCAAGTCCATACAAACTTTCCAAAGCTACACCCCAGCCCAAGACATTGTTTCTAACCTTCAGAACAGATTTCTGGATGCTGGAAAGGGGAGTTTAAGTATCACTATGGAGAGGGAAAGAAGCCAGGGGTTCTCCTTCAGTCCCACAAAGCCAGAGGTGCCTGGGACAGAGGAGACAGCTTTCCCTGGGACCCTGCTCTTGGCTAAGGCTACATGTTTTGGGGGGTGCTCCCCAGGTCTGTGCCCACCGCTACACCCAGGTGCTGTGGTCAGGGTCAGAGGACCAGCGGCGAATGGTGGGCAAGTGCTATGTGCGGGGCAACGACCTAGAGCTGGACGCCAGCGATGACTGGCAGACCTATCACAATGAGATGTGCAACAGCAACACTGACTACCTGGAGACGGGCATGTGCCAGCTGGGCACCAGTGGCGGCTTCTCTCAGAACACCGTGTACTTCGGTGCCCCTGGTGCCTACAATTGGAAAGGTGAGGACCATGGGGAAAGGGAGGAGGAGCAGAGACCACTCACCCCCAGCTGGCCACTGGGACAACCCACCCCAGACCATCCACACTGGAGGCAGAAGAGATGGGACCTTGTGCCAATAGCAGCAACACACTGTGCCTGCTGCTCTTTTAAAGCTCTTACTATATGCCAGGGACTATCTTAATTATGTTCTTGCAAGGCAACTATAATTATACCCATTTTATGGGATAAAAAATTGAGCCTTAGAGAAGTAAAATAAATAGCCCAAGGCCCATAATAAGTTATGAAACCTGGATTGTAATGTGGGTCCATTGACTGCACTTAACCACCCAAAATTTATTTATTTGTTTATTTTTGTGGTACAGGGGAGTGAACCCGGGGCCTCATATGCTAGGCAAGCACTCTTCCACTGAGCTACATACCCAACCCTTTATATTATTATTTATTTATTTATTTTGGTGCCGGGGATTGAACTCAGGGGCATTCAACCACTGAGCCACATCCCCAGCCCTATTTTGTGTTTTATGGAGAGACAGGGTCTCACTGAGTTGCTTAGTGCCTCACCGTTGCTGAGGCTGGCTTTGAACTCCCAATTCTCCTGTCTCAGCCTCCCAAAGTGCTGGGATTACCCAGGTGTGCCACCACTCCCGGCTTATATTTTTAATTTTTGAGATAGATTCTTGGTTAAGACAAGTTGGCCTCAAACTTGGCAACACTCCTGCCTCAGCTTTCTGAATAGCTGGATTATAGGTGTGCACCACTGCACCCAGATTAAAAATGTATTTTAAAATTAAAACATTCTCCTGGAACAACCTCTAAATAGTACAGTAGGATTTGGTAAAATAAAGAGTAAAAGTGTCGCCAGGCATGGTGGTATGGGAGGCTAAAGCAGGAGGATTGAGAGTTCTAAGCCAGCTTCAGCAAAAGCGAGGTGCCAAGCAGCTCAGTGAGACTCTGTCTCTAAATAAAATACAAAATAGGGCTGGGTGTGTGGCTCAGGGATTGAGGGCCCTAGAGTTCAATCCCCGGTACCCTCTCTCCCACCAAAAAAAAAAGTAAAAGTGCCCCGCCTCTCCCACCCATCTCCTTCAACCCATTTCTTGATGCTAATGGTATCTTACGAATCCTTCCAGACTTATCTTAGAATGCATAGGTAACTTTTCAAAACCAAAAAACTCCAGTCATCCTAAACATGCCATCCTGCTACTTTCTGTTTTTACTTATCCAAAGCCAGGGGTATTTCTTCATGTCGGAATCATGGAGGGCCACATTTTGGGGAGCTGCAGGGTATCTCCATGATGATAACTATCCTGCCACATACTGTCCTGCAGGTATCTGATGACTCATGCGTCCTCCATCTCTTTGCCTCTCTCTGTTACACAGGTTGTGGCAATAGTGACCCTTCTCCCCTTAATGAGTCCTTATTTTCACAGAATCAGCAGGCAGAGAGCCCTCAATCTTTTCCTCTTGATCAGTAGGTGGCCCAGGCTCTGGGCTCATGGAAGACTGAGGTTCTGCCCCCTCCCCTGTCCCTGCCTCCCTCCCCCTTGTCCTTTAGAATCTTGGCAGAGTCACAGGTGCTCTACCTGGGAGCAGGTAGGCAGCCCAAATTTGGGGATGGTTCCACAAGATAATGGCATGGAGCCTGCCCAAGGCATCTGGAGGATGGGAAGTGCCAGCTTGTGTCCATACACACAGGAGCCTGCAGGCAGGAGTCTAGCCATGACTCTCCAGCTAGTTCCCATGGGACTATGAGGAAGTTGGTTTCCCTCCCAGAGCCTCACTTTTCTCATCTGCATAATGGGAGTCATCATACCACCTCATGGAAATGCTAAAGAGGTTGTGTTTTACAAATGACAAAGTGCACACAAAAGGTGTTATTACTGTGGGGGGACTGGTCGTGGTGGAAGAAAGGGCTAGAGTGACTCATACCCCTTCCTTTCCCCAAATCCTTGTGAAGGAAACAGCTACATGATTCAGCGGAAGGACTGGGATTTGTCTGAGTATAGTTACAAGGACCCAGAGGACCAAGGAAACCTCTACATTGGTGAGTCCAGTTCTGGGGACCCACTGGGTGATAAAGAGGAAGGTGGCTCAGTCCCTAACACACTGGCTCTCTTCCTTCAGTGCCTGGAGGAAGAGTGAGGCTAGAGTGCAGGTGTGACCAGTGGCATTTAGTTCAACTAGCACACACTTATTAAGCACCACCTGCATGCTAGCCCCTGTTCCAAGTTCTCAAATGCAAAGTTACCAACCACCCTCACAGAGTTCAGTCCAGTGTGTAGGAGAACTGGGGCTGGAATGGGGCATGGACACAGGGGGTCAGGAGTACACTTTGAATAGAAGATAATGGGGTTCAAGCCAGGCGCGGTGGCGCAAGCCTGTAATCCCAGCACTTAGGCAGGCTGAGATAGGAGAACTCACGAGTTCAAAGCCAGCCTCAGCAACAGCGAGGCGCTAAGCGACTCAGTGAGACCCTGTCTCTACATAAAACACAAAATAGGGCTGGGGATGTGGCTCAGCGGTGGAGTACCCCTGAGTTCAATCTCCAGTACCAAAAAGAAGATAATGGGGTTCAGGCAACTACGGGGATGGACCCAGAGTAGAAGGGGACACAGTTTGCTGGGGGCTTATCGAACACCTTCCCCTTATCTCAGGGTACACAGTGCAGGTAGGCAGTGCCGTCCTGCACCCTACGGATATCACTGTTGTGACGGGTGCCCCACGACACCGACATATGGGCGCCGTCTTCTTGCTGAGCCAGGAGATGGGTGGAGACCTACGGAGGAGGCAGGTGCTGGAAGGCACACAGGTGGGCGCTTACTTCGGCAGCGCCATTGCCCTGGCGGACCTGAACAACGATGGGTGAGAATCTAGGGATCTAGGGACATCCTCTGGGGCCCTGGTGAGAGGTGTGGGAAGGTGGGCTGGCCAGGTCAGAGAAATGGAAGCTTGTGCCGTAGTGCATTTGTTCGCTGCTTGTGGTGACTTTGCAATCAGAATGTATGGGAGGCTCCATATTTGCATGTCATGTAGGACACCTGCACTTTTTTGTCTTTGCCTGTCGTTTTTCTGGCTCCAACAGATATGGGCTGTTTGGGTGTGATCTTTGCTTGCATGGCTTCTCCATGACATGTATTTCCTGTTTAGTGGGGTATGTTGGCCTTCCTGTGTCCTTCCCATGCCCTGGGACCTGAGGTGCCATTGGCATAGCTGTATACCTGGCACCATCCTGCAAGTTATGCATCATTTGGGGGATCAACCTCGCAAGTTATGCATCATTTGGGGGATCAACCTCACACTTTTATCTCCCCTGCCCTTTCTCACCTGTGCAGGTGGCAGGACCTCCTGGTGGGTGCTCCCTACTACTTTGAGCGGAAAGAGGAAGTTGGGGGTGCCATCTATGTCTTCATGAACCAGGCAGGCACCTCCTTCCCTGCCCACCCCTCTCTCCTCCTTCACGGTCCCAGTCGCTCTGCCTTCGGCTTCTCTGTGGCCAGCATTGGTGACATCAACCAGGATGGATTCCAGGGTAGGAGCCAGCACCCCTCCCCCAGCGTCCCCACTGACTGAGTGCCAGCTGCATACCAGGCTTGACAGGGCCTGTGGAGGAGATGGGATGGAGCTCAGGCCCAATTTGCTCAGAGCCATACTAGAGAGAGGACATGCAGAGGGGTGTGATAGGTGATTCTGGTGGGCTCCCTGGGGGGTTGATAAATAGAGTCAAGGAGAATGGGTTGAGAGTACACAATGGGAAGGAATAGAAGGGGTGCAGTGTGAGTGCAGGAACTTGTCCAATGTGCCAAATCGAGCAGATGTGGAGCGTTCCATCAGAGACAAGGCTGGAGAGGGAGTGTGGGATTCAGGGTGGATGCTTTGAAAGCCAGGCAGAGGAACTGGTGCTTTCTATTGGGTAATGGGGTTTCAAGGGACATAGGGAACATCCAGAGAAAGTTTTGCAGCACACGTGCAATATGATAACTTGGTACCTTGAAAGATAATTCTGGAGGGGGTTGAGGGACTGAAGGGGGGTAGCAAGACTAAGGAAGGTGGGATCAGGATTGTTGTGTATCCGGTATGGGATGATAAGGACTAGACAAGGTGGGAGCCCTAAATATAGGAGTATGATCAGTGCTCTGTAGGACTTGGGGTGTCATGGAGAGGGTTAGATTAGGGTGTGAGCCTGGTTGCCACAGAGCACTTGGCTTATCCCGAAGTCACTTCTCCGACAACCTCAATTTCCGAGGATATAGTTGAGAACTAAAAGGAACCAAAGGCAGAGGAACCTCTGAAGAGGCAGAAACTTCGGGCAGTAAAGCTCAAGTACTTCCTATAGAAGGGTTGACTAGTTTCTGCTCGGGGCTGACATAGTTGGCTTGGCTTTCTGATCACCCAGACCGTATTAGATCAAATACAGCAAATGAGAATGAGTTCAGTGAAGTTTAAGATCATAAAATGTTCTGGGTTTATTTGTGGAAATAATGAATTATAAGCCTTGACACTTGAAGTAAAGTCCACTATTGTGTTATGATTAAAATCCCAGCCCCTGGTATTAGACACAGGCTCACACAACCTCTTCTCCCTTCATTCATTCTGTCTCTGGGTTTTCTTTTCTTTTCTTTTCTTTTTTTTTTTTTTTGTACCAGGGATTTAACTCAGGGGTACTCGACCACTGAGCCACATCCCCAGCCCTATTTTGTGTTTTATGTAGAGACAGGGTCTCACTGAGTTGCTTAGTGCCTCACCGTTGCTGGCTGGCTTTGAACTCGTGATTCTCCTGTCTCAGCCTCCCAAAGTGCTGGGATTACAGGCGTGAGCCACCATGATCCAGCTGTCTCTGTATTTTCTGAGTCTGTTTCCTTATCCATAAAATGGAGACAATAGTACCTATCCCACAGCACTCTCGTGAGGGTTCTATGGCAGCCACAGATGGGAACACCTCCTTTTCAGACCCTGCCCGGTAAATGGCATTAGAAGAAGAGCCAGAATATCTAGAGACGAGATTAGTGGAGACATGGAAAGGGGAAGTTACTGGGCAGTGCTCAGGAATTTAGGATGTAGCTTTGCCTGTGGCATTGACTTGCTGTGTGACTGTGGTGAAATCACTTCCCCTCTTTTAAAGCTACCTTCCTACCTGCCAAAGGAGGCACCTGGGCTGCAGATGGTCACATTTAACCCTGGGCTGCAGACCTCTGCAATGTCCCTGTTGCCGTCGGCACAGCCTGGCAGGGTGAGGTCAATACCACACTGGGCTCTGTGGCCTAGAGCACAGGGTTAGGGAGATGTGGGGCCTGGAGTACCTGGGTGACACTGTCTTGCCTCTTCCTCCCAGACATTGCTGTGGGAGCCCCATTTGAAGGCCTTGGCAAAGTGTACATCTACCACAGCAGCTCCAGGGGGCTCCTCAGACAGCCCCAGCAGGTATGAAAAGATGGGGACACCTCTGCTGCCCCTGCCAGCTAAAGCAGACCTTCCCTCCTTTCCCTCACCCACCTCTTCCAGATTTCCCAGGCCTCACTCTCCAGAACCTGTCTCCACCACTTTCCCTTGTCCCTAGGTAATCCATGGAGAGAAGCTGGGACTTCCTGGCTTATCCACCTTTGGCTACTCTCTGAGTGGGCAAATGGACGTGGATGAGAACTTCTACCCGGACCTGTTAGTAGGGAGCCTGTCGGACCATATCGTACTGCTGCGGTGAGCCAGGGGGATGCTGGACAGGAGCCTTTCTCCCCTCATGCCTGTCTGGGTGGAGGCTCATTTTTGTCCATCTTCAGCACTAAGTCCACAAAAGGTTGAGCCCCAGCCCTGACCAGGGGCAAGCAGGAGGCACTGAAATCTACCTGTTTCTGTTGTCCCTATAGGGCCCGGCCTGTCATCAACATCCTCCACAGGACCTTGGTCGCCCGGCCAGTTGTGCTGGACCCTACACTGTGCACGGCCACCTCTTGGTGAGACCACCTACTCTTCATGTGTGGGCAGGCCAGAAGGGTCCCAGCCCCTAAGCCCCTCCCCTGGCCACTCCTGATATCCCACCTTTAGAGATCTGATACTGGGACTAGCATTTCCTTCCCTACACAGCTTCATTAAAAAGCAGAATTTCTTGCAGGAGACCATGAGTGAATTGGGGGCAGTAGAGTATAATGGTTAGGAATAGGAGCTCTGGACTGTGGGTTCAAACCCCAGCTGTGCATGTTGGGGAGGGGCAGGCTCTGAGGAGGACTGACAAGAGAGAAGAGGAATACACCGAGGTGGATGGATGCGGAGAAGGAAGTCACCCTGGGCAAATTATTCATTTCGGAGTCTTAGATTCCTCACCTGTAAAAGAGTTAATAAACAATTCACAGGGTTCTTATAATTAAATAAGACAATGTACAAAAGAAAAAAAAAATCCTTAGAACAGCAACTCTGTATACCTTAAGTGCTCAAAAAATGTTAGTTGCTAAGCAAGTGGTGATAATGATGGCAGTGCCCTTAAGGTCTCCACGTCAGTGAGAATACTGGCTCTCTGTGCAAAGAGATGGAGTGGAAAACAGGGGTGGGTGGAGGCAGGAGGCCTGGACTGGAGATCCAGAGACCTGGGCTCAAGTCTGGGCTGAGCCACTAATTAATGACTTCGGCCAAGTCTTGCTCTTTGGGCCTGTTTTTCCCATTGGTGATTTCTAACCTTCTTTTCTTTGGCTGTAGTGGGAGTGAGATGGAATGGGCCAGGGACACCACAGACCAGCTTTGTGGATGCCCCAGAAGAGCCCTGGGTTCCTCTTTGCCTAGTACAGGAGTGAGAGCTGGGGCCTGGCTATCTGTGCCCCACAGTGACGGGTCCCTCCTTGTCCCCCACTCCCAGTGTGCAGGTGGAGCTGTGCTTTGCTTACAACCAGAGTGCTGGGAACCCCAACTACAGGCGAAACATCAGTGAGTGCCAGGCACAGGGCAAAGGGGAGCATGCTCACCTGGCTACTTACTGACTGCCCTGTGTCCCTATAGCCCTGGCCTATACCCTGGAGGCTGACCGGGACCGCCGCCCTCCCCGGCTCCGCTTTGCCGGCAGCCAGTCAGCTGTCTTCCACGGCTTCTTCTCCATGCCTGAGACGCGCTGCCAGACACTGGAGCTGCTCCTAATGGTGAGGGAGGAGCACGGGGGTGGGGGGGTTCAGGATCCCCAGAGGAGGAGACCCATGTTCCCCCAGGTCAAGGGTGAGGGACAGGGGTCTCCCTAGAGACAGTTTGGGGAAGTCAGCCTGGAATGCCATAGGTGAATGGATTCTAGAAGAGGGTATGGTAGATAGCACGCAGCACAGGTAGGCGAGAGGCAGAGCCCACCGGGTGTGGATGGAGCCAAAGGCCTTATCACCTTTAAGAAAAGTGAGGGGTTTGTGGGCAATCTTAGCTCACCTCACCTCTGGGAAAAAAGGAATCCATGAGTGAGGGGCAGGTTCAGCGCGAGCACACACACACCCCAGAGAGATCAAAGTAGAAGGGGGATAATTGACCCAGGGACCTGATAGATGAACAGAAGCTCAAACCCCTTGGAGGGACCTCGGAAAGGGGAGCTATATCCCATCTCTTGGGGGCAGACAAGATGGTAAGTCTGAATCTGATGGTTGGACTAAGGGGCTCAAGCCTAACTTAGGGGTCTTCAGGTTGGAGAGAGCCCCAGCTCCTCCCTCAGGCTTAGGGTGATGTGAGGAGAGGGTGACTTGGGAGGGGGCAATGTAGGCTCAGCTCGCCTTCTCTCTCCAGGACAATGTCCGAGACAAACTCCGTCCCATTGTCATCTCCATGAACTACTCTTTACCCTTGTGGATGCCTGAGCGCCCTCGCCTGGGGATGAAGTCTCTGGACGCCTACCCGGTCCTCAACCAGGCGCAGGTTCAGGAGAACCGTACCGAGGTGGCTGGGGCCGGAGCCAGGAGGGCTGCGGGGTGAGAGAGCTCTATTGGGTGCAGCTCCTCACGCTTCCGACTGCCCCCAGGTCCAGTTCCAGAAGGAATGTGGGCCTGACAACAAGTGCGACAGCAACTTGCAGATGCGAGCGGCTTTCGTGTCTGAGCAGCTGCAGCGGCTGAGCAGGTGGGCTCTTGGCAGCTCTGATTGGTCAAGGGTGAGACCGGCCTCATTGGCTAATAGGGCTTGGGGCGGGGCCTCACTGGGCAGGGGCGGGGCCTCAGTTAGATGAGCTTGAAAGGAGGGCCTTTAATGGGCCAGGTGCTAAGTCTTCCAGGTGAGACTGTGGGGTGGAGCCTGGCTGACCAGAGAAGACACTTTCCTCACCTAGGAGACCTGAGGGTCAGGATCTAGTGAATACGGGGAGTACCCTTGGGGTTGGGCTTTGGGCTTAGTCCAGGGCTGCTCCCCTCAGGCTCCAGTACAGCAGAGACGTCCGGAAACTGCTCCTGAGCATCAATGTGACCAACACCCCAAGCTGGGAGAGGGCTGGGGAAGACGCCCATGAGGCACTGCTCACCCTGGAGGTGCCTCCTGCTCTGCTGCTGTCCTCAGTGCGCCCAGTGAGTGCCTACTCCAGGCCCAGAGCCCAAGTAGGGGTCCTCTCCTATTTGCATCCCAGTGTGCGTGTCATTTACATGCATGCATTATCCTTTATCATGTCCCCACCTTCTCTGGGCTTGGCTTCTTCAATTGCCTGCAGTGTCTGCTGCTTGGGAGCCTCTAGGGCTCCTGACCCTGCTCTCTAGGGCAGGGAAGACAAGCCCTACCTTGACCTTATTTGTATTCTTTCTTCAGTCTGGGGCCTGCCAAGCTAATGAGACCATCCTGTGCGAACTGGGGAACCCCTTCAAGCGGAACCAGAGGGTGAGCACAGGCCATGTCCTCCCACTCCTTGTGGGTCCCAGGCTGTTCCTCTTAATCACCTGTTTGCACCTGCCCTTCTCGTCTGCTTGCCTTGTGGGCTTCCTTGAAGCAAGAACCAGGAGGCCTTGGTGGGTGGTGGTGGTGGGGTGGGGTGGGGTGTAGGAATGAGGCCCAGAGACTAAGAAAAATGAGGCCACTAGGGATCAGGCATAAAGCTAGAGCAGGTGGAAGTGAAGAAACCAATTTTACTGAGTCCTACGGTGTGCCTGCCCCTGAGCTCAACAGTTTCTTTTACATAATGTTAATTCTCACAACTTTCTCTAAGGACGTATTTGCTATTTTAGAGAAGAGGAAGCTCATTCTTATAGAATTTCAGTAATTTGCTCAAAATCATGCAAAGTATAGCAATCTCAGTAGAGAAAAGGGGGAGAGTGAGACAGAGATTAGGTAGAGAGATTGAGACAGGTAGTCTAGGACAGGAGGAAAAAGGAAGGGGCCCTAGAACCTTCCTTCTGGCTTATTGCTTGGTTCTCCTCTTCCCCCATGGCATCACCCCTCCTGGGCCCCAAATACCTCTTTTTTCTCTGACCCTTTTAGATGGAGCTGCTCATTGCCTTTGAGGTCATAGGGGTGACCCTGCACACAAGGGACCTTCAGGTGCAGCTGCAGCTCTCCACGTGAGTGGCCTGGGGAAGGCAGCCTGGGTCAGGGCTGAGGTCGTATCCAGGGCCTATTTTCAACCCCTGCACTCCCTTCCCAGATCAAGTCACCAGGATAACCTACGGCCTGTGACCCTGACTCTATTGGTGGACTACACACTCCAGGCCTCGCTCAGCATGTGGGTACAACCATGCCTACCTGTCCCTAAGCCCCCCGACACTTCTCTTGGCCTTCTAACCCCAGGTCTTCACTTGCCCTGAGCATCCTTTCCCTTAACCAGAAGTCACTGTCATTATTGTTATTATATCCTCTTGTAGAGTAGGTAGAAGGGGATAGGGCACCTTGGGGCTAAGATATCAGTTCCTACCATTTCTTTCTTTCTTTCTTTTTTTTTTTTTTTTGGTACTAGGGATTGAACTCAGGGGTACTTGACCACTAACTAAGCCACATCCCCAGACCTATTTTGTGTTTTCTATAGAGACAGGGTCTCACTGAGTTGCTTAGTGCCTCGCCGTTGCTGAGGCTGGCTTTGAACTCGCGATTCTCCTGTCTCAGCCTCCCAAAGTGCTGGGATTACAGGTGTGCACCACTGTGCCTGGCCCTACCATTTCTTGAAAGCTCATTTTACAGAGGATTTTACATATGTCATCGCATCATCTTCTCACAACTGCCCTGTGTTGTACCAACTATTATTAACTCCACTGTACAGATGAGGATACAGAGGTTCAGAAAAGAAAAATAATTTGCTTGAGGCCACACAGCTGGTACATGGCAGAGCTAGGGTTTACACTAGGTCTGTCTGATGTCAGAGGAGCTATATAGTTAAACATCCTTGGTGCCCACCCTCTCTGCCAGGACTCCAGCTTCCTCTTCCCCATGACTTAAGCATCTTCTTACCCCTAGGGTGAATCACCGGCTACAAAGCTTCTTTGGTGGGACTGTGATGGGCGAGTCTGGCATGAAAACTGTGGAGGATGTGGGAAGTCCTCTAAAATATGAATTCCAGGTAAGGGTACCTCTGGGGTTCTGGTTGGACACTCCTGGGAAAGTTGATGGGGGGGTTCATCCTGGGTCTGGGGTATGAAGGTGAGAGGGTTGGGGTTGATGAGATGGAGTGGTTTGCCAGAAGACTGTAACCAGGACACCTCTTGCACCCACAGGTGAGCCCAGTGGGGGAGGGATTGGTGGCCCTGGGGACCCTAGTCCTAGGTCTGGAGTGGCCCTATGAAGTCACCAATGGCAAGTGGCTGCTGTACCCCACGGAGATCACCATCCACGGCAATGGGTCATGGCCCTGCTGGCCACCCGGAGATCTTGTCAACCCTCTCAACCTCACTCTCTCTGTAAGTTCATGATCCAGAATGTCTCATTTGCATCTCATTTGCATGCTGAAGGGCAGAAAGGCCATTGTCTTCCCCTCCTCCCCTCATGCTGTCCCCCTGCCCTTTCCCTCTCCCATCCCTGCTCCCACTTTTCCCTCTACCTTCCCAGCAAATCTCTATCTCTTCAGGACCCTGGGGATAAGCCACCATCTCCACAGCGCAGGCGGCGGCGAGAGTTGGACCCAGGGGGAGGCCAGGGCCCACCACCTGTCACTCTGGCTGCTGCCAAAAAAGCCAAGTCTGAGACTGTACTGGTGAGTGGCCAGAGCAGAAATGGGGAGGATCATGCCGATCCCATCACGGAGTGGCACGCGAAGCCAGGGAGGTAGAGACCACTCACTGGAGACCCTCGTCTGCTGAGGTCATGTGGTCCCTGCCCTCAGGAGCCCCCAGAAAGAGTGGGAGAACCATCTCCTGCCCTCAGAGGGTATCCCATTCTGTGGGGGGAGTATTCCATACTGTGAATGGAAGAGACACTGGCTCTACTCCAAGGGGTCCCTACCTATTGGGGTCCACATGGCTGCTCACAGCCTTGAACATTAGGGCTGGCGTGTGGGGAAGACCAGGTCAAGTATAGGGCAGGGCATCCTCTGCAGGACAGGAGACAGGGACAGGCCTGGGAGCCAGCAGAGGCCCAGCTGGGTGGACAGGTAGGAGGTGATGTCCCGAGGCACAGAGCTACAGGGAAGGAAGGCAGTCTCACGCCAGGAGGGCCAGGGGAGGGGATTCTGGGGTTGGGCCTTGTTTATATGAGCAGGGGCCGGAGTTTACATTACCCTTGTTCCTGGCACTTTGTGAGCTTGGCCCAAAGAATGTGTCTTAGAGGCACATGTGGGGAGTCAGGAGTGTGTGTGAGTGAAGAGATGAAGTCAGGCTCCTTCAGCTCCCAGGGGTGGGAGGAAATCTCGAGAGCGGAAGGGCAGAAGAAAGTGGGAAGAAGCCCGAGACCCAGTCCATCTCATGTCTCTTGCTCCCTGCCTACCTCAGACCTGTGCCACTGGCCGTGCCCGCTGCGTGTGGCTGGAGTGCCCCATTCCTGATGCTCCCATTGTCACCAACGTCACGGTGAAGGCTCGGGTATGGAACAGCACCTTCATCGAGGTCAGTGCCTGGGCCTGGAGTTCTTCAATGCCACCCACCTGGGTGGGGAGAATAATAGGGAGAGGGTGAAGCCAGGGTCTCAGGGACTCTGTATGTGTGTGAGATAGTAGTGACAGCATTGTGTTTTATGCACAGCAGCATCCTTGTCACTGTGGGCCATACCAAGGTGACGTCTGCATGTCTGTGTGTGATGTGTAATGTTTGTCTCCAACCAAAATGACCTTCTTTCATATTTCCCTTATCCGATCCTGTGTGTCTGTTCCTTTCCCACCTCCAGGCCTTTGGTCCTGCGATCCTTTTCCCTGAAATGCCATTTCCCCTCTTATCTGTGTGTCAAATCCTATTGGTCCTTCAGGGTCTCCTTCAGATGCTTCACCTCTTCACCGTCAGTGAGGTCTTTTCTGACTTCAGCAGCTGAAGTGACCTCTCTCCCTCGGAACACCTACAAAACTTTCTGAGAAGCCGCATATGCCACTTACCACGCTTGACTCAGGGTTGCAGTTACTCACATGACAACCTTCTCTTGCCACCTACACCACTTGCACTCTTCTGTGACTTGCTTACAAATCTTTTCAGCTTTATGGGCCATAGGGTTCCTGCTGCATCTACTTGGTTCAGCCACTATAGTACAAAAGCTTCCACCGACAAATGAGTAGGTGTGACTCTGCCCAAAATACTTCCTTTATAAAAGCAGGTGCTGGGCCAGATTTAGCCCAGAGGCCTGGCCAAGACTGTGACCTTCATTGTCTCTGCTGACCCCAGCATCTAGCACAGGACCTGATGCACGAATGAAGGAATGAATGATGTGCATTTGTGTTTGGACGAGAGGCCTGGCTGACAGACCCTTTGGGGGTGCTACTTAAAGATGCTGCCAGAGCCGGGCGTGATGGCGCACACCTATAATCCCAGCACTTAGGGAGGCTGAGACAGGAAAATTGTGAGTTTAAAGCCAGCCTCGGCAATGGCGAGGCACTAAGCAACTCAGTGAGACCCTGTCTCTACATAAAACACAAAATAGGGCTGGGGATGTGACTCAGTGGTTGAGTACCCCTGAGTTCAATCCCTGGTACCCCTCCAAAAAAAATGATGCTGCCAAGTGGGAGGGTGAGAAATTAACGGTACTTGGGGACAAGCAAGGAGGCTCAGAGAGGCACAGCTTTTGCTTTTGACCCCTGGTCCTCTTCCAGGATTACAGAGATTTTGACCGTGTCAGAGTAGATGGCTGGGCTACTTTGTTCCTGCGAACCAGCGTCCCCACCATCAACATGGAGAACAAGACCACATGGGTAAGTGAGCATGTTGACAAGGACAGCAGACCTGGCCTGGAGTATGGAGCACAGGACGTCTTTAAGAACATGTGGATACACTTGAGCTATGTGGTTCTCAAGCTTAGCAGCATGTAAGGTTCATCTATAGGATTTATGGTGCCTGAACCACCCCCTAGAGCTGTGGAATCTGATAGTGGGGAAGGGACCATAGTATAGGTGTGTTTAAGAGTACCCCTAGGTAGCCGTGCGTAATGATGCATTCCAGTAATCCCAGAGGCTCCGGAGGCTGAGGCAGGAGGATCACAAGTTCAAGAACAACCTAAGCAACTTAGTGAGATCCTGTCAACCTATCTTAACATAAGAACTTGGGATGTAGCTCAGTGGTAAAGCACCCCTGGGTTCAATTCCCAGCACCAAAAAAAAAAAAAGTACCCCAAGGTGATTCTGATGTGCAGCCATAAACAAAAATACATTGGGCTTAGATGAAAATCTTAAATGTAGGAATTAAACATGTCAGAATAAAATACAGATGATAATCTTTAATTATGGGAAAGTGAGTTACTTTATTAAACCCAAAAGTCACAAAGAAAAAAATTGACAAATTATATGAAAATTTAAATCTGTACATAGCAAAAGAGGTGGTAAAGAAACTAAAAGGGCACATGATGTACTGCCTTTAAAAAAGTTTATAGCATATGTGACACAGTACTTATATATTTTGACATATAAAGATATAAGTAGACAGTATACATGAGGTAAAATACAAATGTTTCTTTCTTTCTTTCTTTTTTGGTACTGGGGATTGAACTCAGGAGCGGTTAACTACTGAGCAACATCTCCAGTTCTTTTATTTATTTATTTATTTTGGTGCCAGGAATTAAACTCAGGAGTACTTGACCACTAAGCTACTTCCCCAGCCCTATTTTGTGTTTTATGTAGAGACGGTCTCACTGAGTTGCTTAGCACTTCACTGTTGCTGAGGCTGGCTTTGAACTTGCGATTTTCCTATCTCAGCCTCCCAAAGTACTGGGATTACAGGCAAGCACCACCGTGCCCAGCTCTTTTTATTTTTTATTTTGAGACAGGGTCTTGCTAAGTTGCTTAGGATCTCACTAAGTTGCTGAGGCTGGCTTTGAACTTGTGATCCTCCTGCCTCAGCCTCCTGAGTCTGAGATTACAGGCATGCACCACCATGCCCAGACAAATGTTTAATTTACTCATAAGGAGATAAAAATAACTGAAAAAAGAGTTTTTTCCTATTAGATCGGAAAATACTAAAAAAAGTAATACTGTCTGGTGCTGATAAGTAGAGGGAAATTCTTTTGACTGGAGTATAAATTGGTGGATTCTTTTTGGAGATGAATTTGTCAATATCCATTAAAATTTAAAGCACCCACTTCCTTGATCCAGCACATAATAATGTATATTAAGGAGATAATAGGACAAGTATCAAAGATAAATGTATGGGGATATTTTAGAGCACTGTGAATGAGGGCAGAAAATTGGAAATGATC
The DNA here is from genome assembly GCA_004024805.1 of Geosciurus inauris. NCBI lineage: Eukaryota > Metazoa > Chordata > Mammalia > Rodentia > Sciuridae > Geosciurus > Geosciurus inauris. Next base: position 82,815 of record PVHX01005153.1, on the reverse strand, counting down.
TACACATCTTTCGGTAGGAGATTGGGTCAATAAAGTGTGGTACATTTCCTACAGTGACTGCGTGGCCTTCTGAGGAGGCTGGCTTTTATCAATAGAGCAAAAGATGATGATATTAGAGAAAAAAGGAGTGGGTTACAGAGGAGTGTGTAGTGTGACCCCATCAATGTGGATCATATGCATTAAAAAAAATGAAGAGATTCACCAGATTATGGAGATAGTTGTTTCTAGAAAGTAAAATTACTTTCTAAATGAAGCCTTTAATTTTCTTCATATATATATATATATATATTTTGGTAGATGGACACAATACCTTTATTTTATTTATTTTTATGTGGTGCTGAGGATCGAACCCATTGCCTCCCACATATTAGATAAGTTCTCTACCACTGAGCTACAACCCCAGCCTATATCATTTATATTTTTAAAAATCAAAATCAAAATATTTTAAAATTAAAAATCATGTATAATCAAGGAAAATCACATTTACTTATATTTTGAATAGCCCTAATCCCAAAATCCAAAATGCTCCAAAATCTGAACCTGTTTGAGCATTATGCTCAACAAGTAAAATCTCTGCAAATATTATTCCAAAATCCAAAACCTAAATCCCTTACTTTGGATAAGGGCTATTCAGTCTGTACATACATATACACCACTCCATTATAGGGGAAGAAAATGAATACTACATGTTATACATTGTTTGTGGCTTTTTTTTCATAAATGTTTATGGAGGACTTGCTGAATAGTGGGTGTTGCTCTAAGCAATTTATTCATATTAAACATATTTAATCCTCCCCAGGAACCTATATGAGGTAGGTATTATTATAATTCCCATTTTACAGATGAGCAACAGAGAGGTTAAGCAACTTCCCCAAGGTCATGCAACTAGTGAATAGCACAGCTGGACTCAAACCCAGGTAGTCTGGCTCCAGAACCCACGCTTTTGGTCACCTTGCTAAACTGTGAGTTAGGCATTATGATCTCCTTATCAGCAAGCATGAAATGGTGATTCAGAGAGGTGAAATTACTTGTCCAAGGTCACACGGCTCATCAGGGATAGAACTGGTGCTCAGGTCTGAATATGTGGGTCACAGTCTCAGATGCCAGGCTGCCTCTCAGATCTGGGGCTGCTCCTCTGGAGCCAGGTCTGAAGAGAAGCAGGACAGTTGGACCTGCTAGTGTCAGTGAGGCTGGCAAGGGCTTTTTCCAGTCCCTGGCTGCCCCCTACTGGCAACAAGTCAAACAGCAGGGCCTTAGGCCCAGCTAGGATAAAAAAGGGTGAGTCCAGGGCCTAAGTAGGTAGATCAGGGGCTGAGTCTTTTCTCTGCCCTCTCCAGTTCTCTGTGGACATTGACTCTGACATGGTGGAGGAGCTGCCAGCTGAGATCGAGCTGTGGCTGGTGCTTGTGGCTGTAGGTGCTGGTCTGCTGCTCCTGGGGCTGATCATCCTCTTGTTGTGGAAGGTTAGGACCACCAGCCCACCCTGGGGACTCCCACTCCAGGACCTCCTGCCAGCACATGCTCACCAGCCCTCCCTTCATCCCGGTTTCCCGTCCCAGTATTCATTTCCATCTCAGCCCCACCCTTCCCCCACATCCTTCCTACCTTCTCCCAGCTCTAGTCTCACCCCCTGCCTGGGTTCCTGGGGGAAAAGCAAGCTGGAAAGGGGAATGCAGGAGCTCCGGCCTTTGGCCACACCACCAGGCTGGGATCGGGACCCAGGCATTCAGGCGCCCCAGCCCTAAGCCCCAGCCCCTGAGTGCTGCTGGCCCGACCCCCAGCGACCCCTGATGGCCCCTCCCCACCTCCTCCCCTCCAGTGCGGCTTCTTCAAGCGAGCCCGCACTCGCGCCCTGTATGAAGCTAAGAGGCAGAAGGCGGAGATGAAGAGCCAGCCGTCAGAGACAGAGAGGCTGACGGACGACTACTGAGGGGGGCAGCCCCCACCCAGGCCCACCCGGGTAACGCAGCCTCTGGGCCCTCCTCCCTGAGCGCCCCAGCTGGCCAGTGCCTCTGACTCTGTCCTGTCTGTTCCTCTTGGCTTAGGGGCCCGCTCTGATCTCATTAGTCCCTACCACCACTTTAAGAGAGCAGGCTGCTCTGTGACTTCCCCTCTGTCCCCCAATCTGGCTCTCAGGGACTTAGCCCCCAAGAAAGAACCACAAAATCCTCCTCATGATCACTTTGCCTTTTTTGGGATTGCAAAAGGGTCAGAGCCAAGGCTGGACCCATGTTTGTAGATCATAAGGCCTGTCCAGATGATTCTATATCCCTGGGAAGGAGGGGACCAGTAGACTCCTGCCTCCTGGGAACCAGCACTTTTCCTCCTAAGCAACACCCTCCTTACTCGAGATAAGCAACTGATCCCTCCAATGCTGGTCAGGGGAGACCACCCCACTCTCCTGGCCCACCACTCCACAAGCAGTCTCTGCAGCTGCCCTTTGGTCTCCATCAGCTTCTTCCTCTCCTCTCTGCCTTCCTCAACTCCTCTTTCCTCTGGGCCTGGGGTGGGGAAGCTAATTCTCCCTGTCCATCTCAGTGCGGGGAGACAGGGCATGTTTGAGTCAGGGTCTTGGCTTTGAGGACCAGGAGTCGGGGGGTGGGGGAGGCTGGCACATCTCATTTCCACTTGATCCCTGGATGCTGACACCCTTTCTCTTCTTGTCTAACTTCAGTGTGACTTCTTTAAGCGGACCCGCTACTACCGGATCATGCCCAAGTACCACGCAGTGCGCATCCGGGAAGAAGAACGCTACCCACCTCCAGGGAGCACTGTGCCCACCAAGAAGCACTGGGTGACCAGCTGGCAGACTCGGGACCGATACTACTGACATCCTTCCTGACCCTACTTCTTCCTCCCCAGTGTCCCTTTTCTTCCTATTTATCATAAATTATGCCTCTGACAGTCCACAGGGACCATTCATTGCCTTTGGCTGGCACCAGCAGATCAAGGCACACACTTCTATGGGTGGAGGCATGTGCTTCTGGCTGTGGGCGCCTCCCAGCAGGACCTTGCAATGCTGAGCACACTGCAACCCTGTGCCCTAGACACATGGGGCCTCTTCCTTGTGCCCTGTACTTGTACACCATGGATGGTACATGGATGTGCCACATCCAAGCCTCTGCCTATGCCAGAACCAAGCCAAGGGGCCTCAATGTGGTGACACCTCCCCCTTTCACACTGGATCCATCTTGAGCCATAATCACTGGACCGATTTTGCTGTTGAGAGTAAAACTACTGATGGGAAGCAGCCAGCTGGGCCCAGCCACAGAGCTGGGGGGTCCCATTAAAGGCTATCCAAGGGCATTTGCAGGACCAGCAAGCTGTGATCCAGGAGCAAACGAACTAGAAAGAAGGTGCCAGGATGACTTTCTTTCATGGATCTCTGTGAAGTATCTCTCCATGGAACTAGCAGAGGAGACAGCCCAAAGGAATAGAGACAGACAGCAGGACATCCTGGACCCGTGGTTCTGGGACTGCCCTAGAGCACAGTGGAAGTCTCTAGAGAGCAGACCAGTCCTGGGCCAAGCAGACGTTGGCAGGATACAGAGGAGATGCCAATCCTGATCACTGCAACCACCCCAGCCTCAGAAAGGCCTGGAAAGACCACAGAGGGAGCGACGCTTGAATGTAGGGCCGAGAGGGAGCCTGTCCCTGTTCCCACCCCAGGCTAGGCCCCACTCTGGCACCCCTCACCATGAACTGGGGGCCTAGAGATGGAGTTCCTGACTGTCCTCAGTTTCCAGAGCCAACATGGCTCTGTCCCCTCCCCAGTGGGCTACAGAGGAAGCCAAGGCTAGTTCCCGGGACCTCCCCTGGCCCCTGCCCAGCCCCTCCATGGTACTGTAGCAGGGGAGCTCCCGCCCCGCCTCGTGCCTTCTTTGTACACAGGCTTCTTACTGCAACCAATAAACAGCTCCCAGTTTGTACACGCTGCATCTGCCTCCATCCTCCCGAGTTCAGCCCAGAACAAATGATGACATCACGCAGCTGGCCCCAGGTGGACAAAGCCATGTGCTGGGGTCTCGGAGGTGTGAGGGTAAAGATCTATGGAGGAGACGCCAGCCCCTGCTCTCAGGGCTGCCCCTGTCTAAGGGCTGGTCATAGACACACAAATGAGATCTAGAGGCAAGGATGAGGGGAGAGCCCTGAGCAGACCTGGTGGGACACAGAGCAGCCTCTTGGAGGACAGCGTGGTGGCCTGGGAAGGCAGGGAAGGGTGCAGGGGTAGGAAGTGGCACAAGTGACTGTGCTGTAGAACAGGTAGTCCTGGCTGCCACAGAGCAAAGCTGGTACACGGATAGAGAGACAGAGCCCTCAACCAGTGACTGAATTCACGTAAGAGCCTGCTTTTCTGCCTCTGTTTCACCACCACCACTCCTGGGAACCATGATGCAATTAAGGTGAACCAGTTACCCAAGGCTGCAAAGACTGACAGGTCACGGTAGCCATCCCCCAACCTCTAAGCAGGAAGCCCTGGAGCTCTCATCTTTTGCAAGCTCCCCAGGAGTGTTTGGTACCAAACTTAGGTGGCCACACCATTTGGATGAAGCTCCCCCTTTATATCTGTACTGAGGCTGTCCCCTCCACACAGGCGTGGGAATGGAACAGGCTGCAATCCCTTTGATTTCTTAACCCCAAGTGGTGTGTTAATACAGTTAATCTTCCCCAAGGCTGAGCTGGGGATGTAGCCCAGTGATAGAGCCCTTGCCTAGCACCAGGTCCCCTGATTTCCATCCCCAGCACCAAAAAAAAAAAAGAATTTTCTCCAAGGCTGTGACCCTTGACAGGATTTCAATGACAGTTGGAAATAACTGTCCACAGAAACCTAGGGGCAGAAGCCAGATTAAGCCACTCAGAGCCTACAGGCCCAAACTATTCTGGAAATTTCTCCTGATGTCTACCTGAGTGTCTCCTAGCCTTGGCCTTGTGGCAGCTGTCTGCCCTCTACTCTCTCCAGCAGGGCCCAACACCCTCCCTGCATCTCATCCCTTCATTTTCTGTGCTGGGATTTTCCCTGTTTCAGGATGATTGATAGTGGAATGTCTGGTTCCCCCAGGAAAACCTCAGCTCCTACCCAGAGAAGCCAAGTTCTCAGAACCCAGTGATCAAAGACCTCGCTTTGTTTTCCAGAATCTGGGATTCGCTTGTTTGGGAATAACACCACATGTGGGGGTGTCAGATCCCAGCTCATGTTGAGCAAAGCTTAGCCCAGCTCAGTCCTGTCCTTACAGCCACTTTCTGCTTAAGTCAAAGGAGAATTTATATGCCCCTCTGATTAGTTGCACTTGCCCAATCCAACACACACACACACACACACACACGTGTGTACTCCTGAGAACAACACAGTTGCAGGACCAGGGCAGCTACATTTCTAGGCAAGAAACACAAGATGGTAGAGATGCCACCATGCCCACTACAAAAACACACTCCACAGTGCCAAGCTCCCTGAGTTTCCTGGAGCTGCAGCATCTCCAAACTGCATGCCAGAGAGGGTCTTGGTCTTGGCTCTTGCATCTCTAAAGAGACCATCAAGGTGATTCTTCCCTTTTTGAGTACTTGGTGGGATTGCACTTCCAGGCCCTACCTCCCGGGTTGGGGAAGGTCATGTGACTAATTCTCACCAATGAGATTGAATAGGAAGGAAGCAACTCAATTGTGGGCTGAACCATTTAATTGCTGGTGTAAAACTGCTGCTGTGGAAACCCGGGTGGAGATGAAATTTCTGTCAGCCTGAGAGCTCCCTACCAACCCAAATTGCACGGGATGTGGGATGTTTGAGGATTGGAAGCTTTGGTGAGCTCAGCATCCCCTAACCTAGCATGGCTGGGTTGTACCTTGCAGCAAGCTCTGCAGGAAGAACTTTTATTCAAGCCCAGAGCCCACCGTGTGGAAGTTCAGCTCTAAGGTGAAGGTCATGGGAAATCTCTCCCTCTCTTACACCTAGGCTCAGACTCATGACCGTTTCCTTGTTATTTTGACAATAGTAATAGTAATAGTAATAGTAATAGCTGCCATTTATTGTTAGGCATGGGGCTTTTTTTTTTAATGCATAATATCCCATACATTGTGGGGCACTTGCAGCCACACTTGCCCAGGTCCTCGATCATCTTCTAATTGCTGACCCAGGGACATCTGGTGGTCCTCTCTGATACCTGCTGACCTCACTTCCATTTTCACTTCATCCTCCTACCACATGCCAGGCACCGTGTCCCAAGTTGGAGATGGAGCAGTGAATAAGATAAACATGTGTATGTCCTCCTGGACCTCAAAGTCCAGTAGGAAAAACAGATGAATCAGCAAAGAGTACCACTTAGTGTGATCAGCTCCCACCCTGCTGAGATTATGAGACCTAAGGAGCCCTTGGAGGAAGCTCTCAACCCAGCCCGGGGATGTCAGGGAAGCTTCCTGGAGGAAGGAAGGACCAAACAGATTAGACATGAAGAATGGATGGATGAGCCGGGCGCAGTGGCTCAAGCCTGTAATCCCAGCACTTAGGGAGGCTGAGACAGGAGAATTGCGAGTTCAAAGCCAGCCTCAGCAAAGGCGAGGCGCTAAGTAACTCAGTGAGACCTTGTCTCTACATAAAATACAAAATAGGGCTGAGGATGTGGCTCAGTGGTCAAGTACCCCTGAGTTCAATCCCCAGTACCAAAAAAAAGAATGGATGGATGAAGTTGAGAAAACTCATCCAGACAGAAGAGACTGAGTTTGCAATGACTTGGAGATTAGAAGCTAGTTCAAGGCAGCACATGGGTGGGGCTGGGAGTTGAGCAGGGGCATGTAGGAGAGGAGGCTGGAGAATGAAACCAAAACACATCATGGGACAACTGAAAAGGCTCCAGTAAGAAGTGGAGAGTCACCGAAAGGCTGTGAGCAGGAAAGCAACAAGGCCAGATTTGTAGTCCAGAATGTTCCCTGAGTCTCGATTTTCCTATCTATAAAATGGTGATAATAACAGTACAATACAATACAGCTGTCTTGAGAATTAAATGAGGTAATGCATGCAAACAGTGCCTGGCACACAGATTATTATTCATTCAGCCAGGAATGCCTTCCATTGTAAAGCCTGGCTACAATCACATTCTACTATTAATTCATTTCTTGTGCAGCTATCTCCCAAACTGAGAAATGAAATGATTGAGGGAAAAGGCTATTTCGTGATCCTGTCTGTGTTTCCTGATCTCACACAAAGCCTAGCACATATAAGGCCCTTTGTAAGTGCTGGCTTACCATTAGACTAAACATTTTTAGTGCAAATCCTCAAAAGAGGCCGGTCGGGGACCCAGGCCCAGAATGGGACATATTACCTTCCACCACAAGTGGGCGCAAGACGTTTCCCACAAAAGGCGGCGCTGGTAGAGAAGGCCAGTCTCCAGGACCCTAGGACTCCCCAACCCCTGGGACTTCACTCTAAGGAAACCCGGCCCAAAAAAGGATGTTTTAGGTGGTCGCCGCAAGATGTCCACGGTTTTATGATCAGTCAAATGAACCGGATAATAAAATGAAAGTGCTTCGAAAATGAGCACGGACGTTAGTTGCTGCCTCCACCGCTGCTAACCGTGGGGGTTTGGGGCACTGGATGTTTTTCACTTCGGAAAGGCAAATGCCACCTTCTCCCGAACCCCTTGGATCTTTATGGAAACGAGTGAGTTGTATGTATATAGAACAGATCAGTATAGGCTCGTATCCTGGTTCCTAATTTTGCAAATAGTCTGTGTCAGTCACCCGGATTGGGAAGCCACAGGTAAGGATCAGGATAGGTGAGACAGGTACCTTTATTAGGAAAATGGATTTGCTGAAAACTACCTGGATAAGTCAGGCAAGGAAGGGTTAAAAGGAGCCGGCAAGTGAAGAAAACGTGGTGAGGGAGCAAAGGAAAGGCAGGAGTGGAAGAGGAAGCGAAGGGCTTGCTGGTCTCAGGGAAGGGAGGGGTTAATTTGGAGCTTGCCTCTGGGAGGCACCGGAGGAGTGAGCAGACGCGGGCGGGACGTCGACACAGCCTCAGAAAACAACAGACCGACCCCAGCAAAGACTGGGTTAAGGGGGCGGGCCCAGAAGAAGCCACGTGCCGGGGCACAAGGCTATTGGTTTTCCCGGAGTTGTTTGTGCGCGGCTATTGGCTACGTCGAGAAGCGGCGAGTGCTGATTGGCTGAGCGTCGGAGGGGCCGTCAGGGCAGAGGCAGGGAGGAGGCAGCCGAACAGCATCGCTGGGTCGGACTGGGCCAAGCCGGCTCAAGAGCTGCCCGCGCAGGGACCGCAGCCCAGCTGAGCCCGAGCTGCGGGCGCCGCCGCCATGCGCTGGGTGCGGGCGCTGCTGAAGAATGCGTCCCTGGCAGGAGCGCCCAAGTACATCGAGCACTTCAGCAAGTTCTCCCCATCGCCCCTGTCCATGAAGCAGTTTCTGGACTTCGGTACGGAGTCCGAAGGGAGGGAGGCTGAGGCGGGGGCGCCGCAGGGCCCGTCAGCTGAGGAGAACGGGGTCTTGGCGAGGAGAGGTTAACGCCCCGGAGAGGAGAGGCCCAGTGTGGCGGGGGAGACTTGCTTGGAAGAGTGCAGGCAGGAAGGGGTTAACCGGGAGGCAGGGCTGAAAGGGTTAAGGGTGCCCCGGCAGAAGACACAGCCCCCTAAACTGGACCAGGGAATGGGGGGCGCTGAGGAGGGGTCCAAGGTTTCCTCCTAGGCTGGCTTTTCGAGGGGTCTAGGAGAGTAAGGGGCAGTGAGGCCTGATGTCAGCGCAGGGAGGGAGTGGAGCCCCACTCAGGCACTGAAAGGCCAACGGGGTTGTCTCCCCAACTCTTACAAGAGTGGGTGACAGACGAACTAGGGGGTATGTTGGTAGGAGCTGCAAGGCAGGGTTGAGAGATGCAGCCATCTGGAAGGAAATGGGCTAGAGATGAAGGGTCAGACACTCCTGAGCGGGCATGAGAGAAGACCCTGGGCAGTTGGGCAAGGAGGCACTTTCAGAAGAAGTTGCCAGCAGGAGCAAATGCCCCTGACTAGCGTACCCCACCCATTTCAGCTGCCTCAGTGGGCAAGGACACTTGAAGATCAAACCTGTTCTAGCCTGGCAGCCTGTCCTGAGCTGGGCAGAGGCCTAAGCCACCGGGAGGTGGTCATGCTGCTTGTACCCTCCCTTGACTGTCATGCCCCTTGGGATCAGGAACCCCTGTCAGTGTTCTAGGGGTGGCTCTGGGGCAGGAGGGAGGCTGTGCCAAGGTGGCAGGCAGTACAGACGTGTGGGCCGTGTCTGTCTAAATGGCATTTCCATGGTGCCAGCTAGAAATTGGGAGGGGGGGCCACATCTCAAGGGTTGAGTAGATAGTGGCTGGCTTAGGTTACAGCTGCGTCACTGACGGAAAGAGGTCAGGGAGGTGACAGCCAAGACATATGGCACCTGTTTCTCAGGATATGTCTTCCCACCCACTGCCCTGTTTGAGTGTTGAGCTTCCCTCATGTAGGAAAGCCTAGTAGACCACTCTCAGCCCTTAGAAGCCACCCAACCCATACTGGAGAGTAACGTCACACCTGTGGAGGGCTTTGAGTAGTTTGTTCCACTTGCACAAGTTGGGGAAAGTGAGGCTTTCAGAAGGATGGTGACTTGTCCTGGATGACAGATTTGGAAGCATAACCTGGACTAGAACCCAGGTCTCCTGTAACTGGACCATAGCCTTTTCCAGTTCTTCATGCACTTTTCATCTTTAGGTGTCCATTTGCCTCAAAGAGGGGCACTAATGCCAAGCATGGTAGTACACACCTGTAATCCCAGTGGCTCAGGAGGCTGAGGCAGGAGGATCACAAGTTTAAAGCCAGCCTCAGCAATTTAGCAAGGCCCTAAGCAACTCAACGAGACCCTATCTCTAAATAAAATATCAAAAGGGCTGGGAATGTGGCTCAGTGGTTAAATCCTTGGTCCAAAAAAAAGGGGGGGGGGTTGGAGGGGCATTAATTTAGAAGCAACCCTACAGCGGGCATCCATCCACCTCACCAGCCTGGATAGAGTGGCTAGGGACAATGCCGGGACCCTGCAGCCATGGAAGGCTAGGTATAGCTCCCCTCAACCAGGGTGTAGTTCAGGGTGGGATGGATTTCCCAGGTGCCTCTGTCCCCTTGGGGTCTACTCCCAGAGTCAAAGCCTTCTGGGAGGGAAGGAAAGAGAAGTGAGGTGACTTAGGCCAGAGCAGCTCCAAATGGGTCCCAAAGGGGCCCTGTTGGGCTGGAGATATAGCTCAGTTGGTAGAGTGCTTGCCTCACATGCACAAGGCCCTAGGTTCAATCCCCAGCAACACTACCACCACCACCAAAAAAAAAAAAAAAAAAGAACAAATCAAACCAAAGGGGCCCTGTCCCCATGGCTAAAGGCAAATGGGATGAGATGGCAGGAGGGAAGGCAGGTCCTAAAGTACTAGGTGGGCAGCGGAGAGGCCTGAGCACTCCAGGGATTAGGAGAGCTGCCTTGCTTTTGTCCTTGGCAGGTCCCTTGCTCTCTGAACGCTTGATCAATGCAAGCTTTAGCCCACCTGATCCTGGAAATGTCCTTGGGCTCCCATGGTTGTGCCTGTGGACTCACCCTTCTCTCTTCCTCCAGGGTCCAGCAATGCCTGTGAGAAAACCTCATTCACCTTCCTCCGGCAGGAGTTGCCTGTGCGCTTGGCCAACATCATGAAAGAGATCAACCTGCTTCCAGATCGGGTGCTGAGCACACCCTCTGTGCAGCTGGTACAGAGCTGGTGAGACCTCTCCCATTCCATTGCCCTGTGTCCTTTGGCTCAGGGATGGAGTCTCCATACTGCCAGCTGCCTTGAGGCAGGAGGGAAGGCATAGGGGCTCTGAGAGGCGGGAGACTTGCCCAGAGTCTCATGGGAATTCCCTGGTAGGAATGGTCGGGCTCCTCACTTCTGTGTCTGAGATAACCCTGTTTTTACCACCCTAATTTCTCTGGGAACCTAGGATCCATCTAGGAAATCATAGTTTTTATAGCCAAAACCTCAAGTCAGGCTAATAATGTTAGCAATAGCCATAAGCCCTGGGCCTGGGACCCCAGCCCCTATGAGGCACTATTTATTTAGGGTAGCTTTTTGGGAAACAGAGGAACAAGAAGCAAATCTTAGAACAAATTATATAATCCAGGTGACAAGTCTGATTGTTTTGGATGTTGGAAAATGCTCAAATAGACACAGAGATGACACAGTCCCTTCCCAAAGAGTTTTGGAGGGCAAAGATCACAAGTTTATTGCAGGCAGCCAGAGGAGCAGAGGTGAAGCCTGGGGAGGGCACTCAGGAGCACGCAGGGTCAGGTAACTAGAGAGCCAACAGCCTGTTCCATGAAGCACAAACAAGGTGTCCTTCACCGGGCATGTAGCTGGCTAATCATCAGTGGGCCTTCGTGGTGCTTGTGCAGAATCACCTGGTCATTGGGACCTGCAGCATGGAATGGCCATAGTGTCCTTTTGGATTTTAGAGCATGTGTCCCCACTTGAGCCCAGCAGCATGCTGTGTCTAAGCAAACAGCAATGGCTGCCCTCAGGGAGCCCATACTCTCATAAGAAGATACAATTTCTACCAAGACAGGGCAAACCAAGTGCATCAGAGATGGAGGAGCAGGGAGCACTGAAGAGTTAGTTGTTTTTAAATGAAGAATCAAAGGTTGTTATTGTTATTATTATTATTATTATTTTTGGTACCAGGGATTGAACTCAGGGGCACTCGACCACTGAGTCACATCCCCAGCCCTATTTTGTGTTTTATTTAGAGACAGGGTCTCACTGAGTTGCTTAGTGCCTCGCTGTTGCTGAGGCTGGCTTTGAACTCACAATTCTCCTGTCTCAGCCTCCCAAAGTGCTGGGATTACAGGCAGGTGCCTGTATTATATAAAAGTATAACTGAGTGTTTTCCCCTTCATTGCAGAAGGATAACAAAATGTCATTTTGACACCTGGAAAACATAAAAACGCAGAAGAAAATGTGATCCCCTACCCACTTCCCATGACCAAACACTGCTCAGGGTTCAGGGACTTTCTTGGCGCCCTGCCAGCATTGTGTCTGCACAGGGACATGCACACCCCTGAATTATTCTAACGAAATGAGCCACGGTAGGTAGCGTGTTACACACAAAGCCAGGTATGCAGTAGGTGCGTAGTGAACACTGACCAAATCAGAAGTTGTAGGGAGCTGAGTGTGGTGGCGTATACTTGTAATCCCAGTGGCTCTGGAGGCTGAGGCAGGAGGATCGTGAGTTCAAAGCCAGCCTCAGCAACTTCGTGAGGAGCTGAGCAACTCAGTGAGACCCTGTCTCTAAATAAAATACCAAAAAAAAAATGGGCTGGGGATGTGTCTCAGTGGGTAAATAAGTGTCCCTGAGTTCAATCCCTGGTACCAAAAAAATAAAGTTGTGGGAAAGGTGAAATGGACTCCAAAGGAACATAGGCAGTTCAGAGCCAGAAAGGGCATGGCTTGGCTCGGTCACCCAGGAACTTGTTCTGTAGGGTTGATTGTGCTGAGTGTGAGCCACAAAGGTGGGATAGAGGGACCGAGGGCAGAGTCCATCTTCATGTAGCCCAACCAGGTCACCCCTTGCTGAGCCCAGGATCTCTGAGCCAACCAGCATATCCCACCCTGGGTGGTGGACAATGGGGAGACAGAAGGTACCATCTGTTCTCCCCAGTCCTCCTCCCACTCCGTCTGGTTGACTGGCCGGCTGCCTCTCAGCCTGTCCCTGACTCCAGGACCTGGCTTTTCAGTTCCCTCCCTGGACACTGTGTTCCTGGGACAGCCAGGGATGCAGGAGGAGGGCAGGGGACTGCTGGACTATCCATGACTCCCCCAAGAGGCTACATAGAGTCCCTTTCTGAAAATCAGTGACCTGTGGGGGCTTGGCCTAATTTATTCTTCTATCAAAACTTGGAAGTAATGTCAAGTAACAGCAGGAGGGAGTGAAGTTAGACAAGAGAGAACACTTTGCCAGAGGATGATTCAGCATCGAGGACAGCAAGCCAAGGGATTGTTAAGGCATCCTGGCATGCTGAAGAGACAGCATGAAAGTTTTGCCAGAGCCAGTGGGCATCAGCTACAGCAAGAGAGACTGAGGTGTGAGGGCAGAAGGACTTCCTGATGGGACAAGGTGGTTGCCTGTAAGAGTGTAGATCTCCTTTCCCAGGAGAAAGCTCCTGCTGGCTAAATGATGGACTGGATGTCGTAGGGGTGGGCAGAGTCTACACAAGAAGAGGAGGTGACTTCCCAGGGAGCCTGGCAAGAGAGCCACCAGCCTGTCTGATGAGTAAGGAATAAAACTCCCTGTTGGAAAACAAGACTAGTGTGCAGATGCAGCCGTCAGTAGTGTCGTGGTTACTATGTGGTGCTAGCTAACAGGGTCTCTCCTCAGCTGGGGCAGGGTCTGGACAGTCCCCATACCTGAGCCACGGTAGGTAGCGTGTTACACACAAAGCCAGGTATGCAGTAGGTGCGTAGTGAACACTGACCAAATCAGAAGTTGTAGGGAGCTGAGTGTGGTGGCGTATACTTGTAATCCCAGTGGCTCTGGAGGCTGAGGCAGGAGGATCGTGAGTTCAAAGCCAGCCTCAGCAACTTCGTGAGGAGCTGGTTCCAAATAAACCTGAAGTGTTATTTCAGCTGGACAGACTCGGGGTAGTGGGCCATGTTTTGGAGGTGATGGGAAGGTGGGGATGCTCTAGGTGTTACAGACAGTATAGTGGCCCCAAGCCTCTACTCCTTTGTCTGTGACATGGGGATCCATTCTGTTTCTCAGGGTCAAATGCCATTGCTAGATGTGACAAGCATGCAGAGCTCTGTCAACAACAGCCATGTCCCTAGGCCTCTGGGCAGCAGTACCTCCAGGGCACAGATGATCCAACTGTGGTAGAGATTTCTAGACAGTGTGACATAAGTGACCAGGGGGACAAAAGCCACATAGCCAAGGGCCAGTCTGAGTGCTTGCATGCACCACTCATCATCACAACCTTTCCGGTGGGCTTCGCTCTTACTCCCACTCTGTAGACAAGAAACTGAGGTTCAGGGAGGTGAAGAAACTCTAAGGCCACCCGGGGAGTGGGTGGTGGAAGTGGGATTTGAACCAGGGCTGCAGGATCTGGAAGCTGCGTTCTGGAAGGGAGAGGAAGGCCACACCGTGGGCAGTACTGCGATGCTGAGAGCTTTTCTAGAGCCAGCGGGCATCAGCCACAGCACGGAAGACTGAGATCCCCAAGTGCATATGTAAGTCCTCTGCAAAGTAGGGTCTACTAACAAACAATCTGTCAGCTGGTGGCTACCCTGGCTCCTCTCAGCAGGGGAAGACAGCCAGAGGAGGTGTGGACCATGTGGACGGTGGGGACGTGCTCTCAGAAAATGAGCTTGGGGCTAAGTAGGAGTTACAGAGTAGAATCAAATGACGGTGAGTCATTCCTGTCCTTAAGAGTCTGTGGAGGTTGTTGAAAGGGGGTGGGTGATAGGGTGTGGCTAGCATCTCCCCACCAGCCTCCCTTGCCCATGAGCAAGGTGTGGGGACCCCAGATCCTGCTGCCACCCCAGGGAACCACCCAGTCCTAGAGAATACCAAGCAGTGAGCCCAGGTGGCTCCTGCCTGCCGGGCTGGGGCTTGGGCGGAACCAGCTGCTGGATCCCCCAGACTCCCATGCATGACTAAGGAGCAGATGCTGAGCCCGGTAGGAACCAGGAGCAGGGATCATCTATCTGTGCAGTACCACCACCTAGTTCCTGCTGGGAACCCCATCTTGCAATTGGGGACCGGGCAGCCCAGTGGACTTTAGGGTACAGCCATCCTGAAACCTAGGCCTGCCATGCCACCCCTCTACCCCACCCCACCCCCACACAGTGCTCCAGGTGCAGGCCTGGTCTGATCTTCTTCACTCAGTGCAGAGAGCCACTGCCTCACGTGGCCCTCGTGGCCATCGCCTGGTCTACACCTTTGTCCCCTGCAGCTGCGGACACTAGTGCACACACACTCACCCCCACAGGCACGCTCCTCACGTTCACAGGCTTATACACCCTCCTCCTGTGCAGCACCCTACCCCCAGGCCTGTGGGCACCTCCTCCTGCACATTCCTCACTGAGGTGTGCCCCCCTCTGCATGCCACCCCTCCTGCCTTCGCTATCCAGGGCTCTGGACTGGTGAGAACACTGAAGGCAGGCCCCCGGGGCACCTCCACATTACCATGGGCAAGTGGGAAGCTTACCTAGGAATGGCGGGCTCCCGGGCCCCAGGCCTCCCCAGGCATTGGGTTGGGCCCCCCCAACCTGCTCTGCCTGGACATACAATCTACTTTTCAAGCTCAGCTCTTTCCAGGTGGGTAGGCAGCCCAGGAGCCAGCACGGCTCCATCCCCTGTATCTCTTCTGTAGGATCCAGGTCTAGCCCAGGGGTGACATCTGGAGTGCCAGGCCCCTGGGAGCTTCGGCCCTTGGCTTTGCCCATCACCAGTTCATCCTGGTGCCCTTGGCCCACGTCAGTGGCAAGTGAGCAGCCCAGGTCTGCCCTCTAAGGTTCACTGAGCAGCCTAACCCTGGGCAGTAGGACTCTGCCCCTGCCTGCAGCTGCTGGACATGTATAGTCAGGGAGCAGCTCAGCCTCCTCCTCTGGCCTCCTCCATCCCCACCTGCCTCTGGATCTTGAGAGGGAGTCCCAGGGCTCCATGCTCCTGCTAGTCCCCTCCCCATTCTCTCTCCCCGCACCCCCAGCATTGTCCACTTGCAGATTCTTCCCCAAATCTCTCCCAGAATCATATGCACATGAGGCTTTATTCTGGACATGGTAGAGGACAAGGATTTAGAGTCACACAGGCCTGGGAGAGAGCACCCCAGCTCTGCATGTCGACTTCCTCATCTGTCTCACAGCAGCGCCTACCTTAAGGGAGCACTGTGGAGGTTAAAGTGAAGCCCTGGGGGACACAGAGCAGACCCAGAGAGTGCTGCCTGCTGTCACCATAGTAGCAGCAGAAGCATCACCTAGGACCGGTGTGAATGGTAAGCAGCTGACCACAGGGTATAGACTTGGAGCCAGACAGACCTAGGTTCGAATCCCAGCTTGCTGCTTCCTATGTGGCTGGAGCACAGTACCTGCCTTCTCTGAGCTGGTTCCTTGTCCACAAAACAAGGGAGCCAGGCGCAGTGGCACACGCCTGTAATCCCAGCACTTAGGGAGGCTGAGACAGGAGAATCGCAAGTTCAAAGACAGCCTCAGCAACAGCGAGGTGCTAAGCAACTCAGTGAGATCCTGTCTCTACATAAAACACAAAATAGGGCTAGGGATGTGGCTCAGTGGTTGAGTGCCCCCTGAGTTCAATCCCTGGTGCCAAAAAAAAAAAAAAAAGAGGGAAATACTTCACACTGTCCATCCAGCTCCAAGCACAGGCAGGGACAGTGGTCTCTGTGTAAGTATCAGCTGTTATAATTCTCCAGGAGACTGAGGTGAGGTCTTAGTGCCATCCAATGTCTTTGGACAGGGCTGGGGAGAATCTGGGAGGAAGCTGATCTCCACTGTGGTTTGGCTCCCCATCCCCAGCTGTCAGCAAGTCTGGCTGCACCCTGGGCCCTGGGCAGGGAGGCTAGGAGGAGCCCCAGGGCTGAGAGCCTCATTCCTGCCCACAGTGGGGCAGCTCTTCAGGGGCAAAGAATGGTGTGATTTGGGGCCTATAAGCAGTAGCGGGGTGTTGGAGGCCACTGGGGCTCAGGATGTACTCAGCTGGGATGTTTTTGAGCCACCACCATTATATGAGAGTGCTTGCTATGTGTTAGACACCATGCCAATGATCACATTGAGTCCTCACCAAAAAGCAGTGGTAACTATGTCTAAAAAAAAAATCCTCATTTTCCTAATGAAGAAAGTCAAGCCCAAAGAGGTTCCATGATTTCCTCAGGGCCATACAGCTTGATGTGGAAAAGCCAGGACTGGGACCCAGCAGAGCCAGTTCCAGGCTAGTTCTTTTACCCTCTTCTCTGCTGTCTTAGCAAGAGAAGGAAGGACAGCAGTTGGTAGGTGAAAGTGGAAGGGCATCTGAGCAGAGGAACAGCCTGAGTGGAGGCCTGGAGGTGAGAATCCCGAGCAGCCACAGCCTGATAGGGTGACAGGACAGCTGGAGACCTCTGAGCCTTCATCATACCCCTTCCAGCTGTGACATTGCCCCAGGCCTGGGCTGAGGTGGTTGAGGCTCATTCCTGCTTTTCTTACCTATTAGACGTTGCCATGAAGGTCAGAGCACGCTGGCCATGGGAATGGCTCCTAATGTGGTGGGTTCCTTTCCAGATGCACTGCCAGGCCTGGGCCCTCCCTGCCACAGGGCTAAAGGCAGCCCTGCTGCCTCCTAGCTCGAGTGTTTCTGCCAGAGACCCAGTGCTTCCTGCCCTCGTAGAACAGACTGCAGACTGGACATGTTAGCAGAGAAACCGGGAGCCTTAGGGGGACAGTGGCTCAGGTTGGCATCATCTGCTAGCACAAGTGACTTGCGCGCAGAAGCTGCCCCCTGCTGGCCCTGTGTTCCTTTTGCATTCAGTTCTTTTCTAGGTACAAAGGAGACCAACCTCTGACCTAGTAGGAGCAGACACCGGGCATTGCTGCTGGGGCCCTTCAGAGCAAAAGGAGACTCTCTGGGCTCTCCCAGGACCCCAGCCCCACCCTTCCCCAGGCCCTTCCCATTCACCATTTTAGAATCCTGTTCCCTAGGCCTGATGTCACTCTGGAAGAGGCCAGTGCTGGCCAGTTTCCATCTGCACCCCACAGGATGCAGCAGACGCCTGTGGGAAAAGTGTTAGGATGTGTCTGGGAAAGGGCTGAGGGAGGCGGTGGACCTCAGTGCCTCTCACGGCGGGGCCCTTGGTCCACTCTGGGCCTCAGTCTGCTGACCTGTGAGGCCGGATGGAATGATCTCCAGGCTCCCCTAAGACTAGTAGTCTAGTTTCCAAAGCAGAGGTGCCATAGGGGACCAATGGATTAGAGGTTTGCATAACTCACCGGGTTGTCAGGGAGACTTGTGTGCAGATGACACGGGTTGAGGAAAGCTGTGCTGCAGCCTGTCCCCAGGTCCCACAGTGGGAACAGAGCAAGAGCAAGGTCCAGCTGAAGGGATGGGAAGGGGCCTTGCCAGCTGCAGCTGAAGCCACCTCCCCTCCTTCCCCCTGCACACAGGTATGTCCAGAGTCTGCTGGACATCATGGAGTTCCTGGACAAGGACCCTGAGGACCACCGTACCCTGCACCAGTGAGTGAGGGCCTTGAGCGTGTCAGGGAGGCAGGTCAGGTGAGGGGCATCTGAGGTTGCATTCCAGAGGTAGAATGCCAGCAGGGCAGAAGGAAAGACGCCTGCCTTCAGGGGTGTCCAGTCTGAGGGGAGAAGCAGGCTCCATTCTCAGTGTGGGGAGTCAGCTGGGCGAGGGTGAGGGCTGGGCCCTGCCCTTAGGGAGCTACCCCTTCAGAGGAACTGAGAGCTCCAGGCTTTGAGCACAAAGGCAGCGGGAGACTCAGGGTGGGCTTCAGGAGGAGGGGGTGCTGTGTGTCCGTGGAGCTGGGAAGGGAAGAGCAAGTGGAGATGCCCTGGGTGAACATCTGACCTTTCAAAGGTTCACTGATGCCCTGGTCACCATCCGGAACCGGCACAATGATGTGGTACCCACCATGGCCCAGGGTGTACTAGAGTACAAGGATACGTATGGTGATGACCCGGTCTCCAACCAGAACATCCAGTACTTCCTGGACCGCTTCTACCTCAGCCGCATATCCATCCGCATGCTCATCAACCAGCACAGTGAGCGTGGGCTGCTGGGAAGGCGTGAGCCCCTGGACTGGATCCCCAGATCCAGATTAAAATAGATAGTTTGTTGTTTAGAGTTTCTTTTTCCAGGAGAGTTCACTGTGATTGTTGACAGATCATAACCATCATAAATTAAATGCTCAAATAATTTCAAAAGCAAGATGGTGAAAGTTATAAAGGACAGCTGTAAGGCGGGATGGATGTGGGGAGGAACTTCTGGAAAGAAGCATGCTTCAGGCCTGTAGAGGCCCCAGGTGGCCTGAGCCAGGGGTGCAGGCAGGATTGGGGGTACTTTAGGATCAGAGCCCCTAGGAGGTCGGAGAAGGGTAGAGTCTGGGATGACCCTGGGAAGAGGGAGCATGGGGCAGGCTGTAGGTCCAGGCAGCAGCACCTTCTTTCCCACCCACAGCCCTCATCTTTGATGGCAGCACTAACCCTGCCCACCCCAAACATATCGGTAGCATCGACCCCAACTGCAAGGTGTCTGACGTGGTAAAAGGTAAGCCTCTCTGGGCCTGGCTCACAGGAAACTTGGGGACCACTCCAAGTCCACCTGCCAGAGGATAACCCATTCCCCAGTGAGTAGGGGCACATTCCCGTGAGGGTAATGTTGGTTGTGCCCTGTTCACGCTGGGGGGATTGCCTGTTAGGTCAGCCAACCACACCCTGAATGGCCCCATATTCTCGCAGATGCCTATGACATGGCCAAGCTCCTCTGCGACAAGTATTACATGGCATCACCTGACCTGGAGATCCAAGAGGTCAATGGTGAGCAAGTGAGGCTGTGCCTGTGTCTCCGGGAGGGCGGGGCATGGGAGAGCAAGGTGAGGGGACCCGTCAGGGCGGGGGCTGCTTTCCAGGTAGGGGAGAAGCAGGACTGCTTTTAGGATTATTCATTTGATAACTACTTAAAAAAAATAATTGATAGGTATTTATTGTAAGCGAAACAGGCAAGGTCTCTGTTCTCATCTTGGAGCTTATATCCTTGGTGCTGGGAGGCTGGGGAATGGGACCTTTAACCAACAGATAAATAAACAAGATGTTTTCAAATGGATAGGAAGGAAATAAAATGGGATAGCGGGATAGCAGGACAGCAGCGATGGGGGGGAGGACAGGGGGTGGGGAGCCATGTTTGAGCTGGGACATCAGTCTGGCTGCCTTTCCAGAATCCAAATCCCAGTGGCTAAATTAAGAGAGAGGTTTCCCTCTGGCCAGCCTCTGGGTGGCAGGGTGGTCACAGCTGGCTCCCACCCACAGCTCTCAGGAGAACAGAGAAGACTGGACTTCATGAGTCACTGGCTACTTCTAGCTCAAGGGAGGCTGGGGCTTGTCTCTAGCTGGGCAGCCATGTGCCCAATTTCGGCTCGGGAGGGGCTGTTACCCAAACAAGGAGAGAAGAAAGGCTACAGGGGTCTGTCTGCAGGAGTGTGGGAAGTTACTCCAGGCTGTTTCCTGACCTTGCTCTCGACTCCCTGCAGCTGCCAGCTCCAGCCAGCCCATTCACATGGTCTACGTCCCCTCCCATCTCTACCACATGCTCTTTGAACTCTTCAAGGTGAGGAGGCTGGGGACCTCTTTGCGGAGATCCATGAGGTCTGGCCTCTCTCATTCAGCTCGACCCTTGTTCTCATCCCCAGAATGCCATGCGGGCCACGGTGGAGAGCCACGAATCCAGCCTCGTTCTCCCCCCTATCAAGGTCATGGTGGCCTTGGGTGAAGAAGATCTATCCATCAAAGTAGGTGTTCCTTGACCTTGTGGGTAGGGAAGACCATGGGAAGGTTAGGATGGTGGTGGGGTGGAAAACTAAGCTTTGGAGGGCCCCTGACATGTCCCCTTTGACCCAGATGAGTGACCGGGGTGGAGGTGTCCCCTTGAGGAAGATTGAGCGACTCTTCAGCTACATGTACTCCACAGCACCCACCCCCCAGCCTGGCACTGGGGGCACCCCACTGGTGAGATGGCTTTATCCAGGGCCCTCCTGCTCCTGGGAGATGCCCGCCTCTTCCACCTCTTCTCCATCTTGCTTCCCTATCTCCCAGTCATGTTGTACCCTCTGTGGCTGTGTGTGGTGACAGTTCCCTCTCCCGAGTCTGGGCCTCCTGGCCCCCTGGTTTCTCCCCTTCCTACACAGGTCCGCCTCTGCTGAGTGTCTGCCTGCCTGCCTGTCACCTTTCCTTGTCTTCCCTCCCTCTCCCCACAAGGTTACCGCTTCTCTTGTGACATTGTTCAGCTGTCCAGGGCCTCCATACGCACTCCCTGGAGGAGCCCTGTGACCTGCACAGGCCTCCTGGCTACCCGAGCAGAACTCCTTCCTGCCTGGCTTCCTCCTTCCTCCACGATCTCCTCATTCATCCCATACCCCCATCTGGCCTCAGCCTTCTATTTTCCCTGTCCCCTCTCCATCCCAGTTCTGGGAAGCCCCTGCATGGACCCCGTCCAGCAGCCTTCACTCACCTGTCAGTCCCTGTAGCCCCAGGACCAGCCCCAGCCTCCTCACTGCTGCTTTCCTGCTCCCTGCAGGCTGGCTTTGGCTATGGGCTCCCCATTTCCCGCCTCTATGCCAAGTACTTCCAGGGGGACCTGCAGCTCTTCTCCATGGAAGGCTTTGGGACCGATGCTGTCATCTATCTCAAGGTAAGGCCCTGTCCACTGAAACCCCTGGAGAAGGGTTTTCTGGGTCTGCAGTGAGGTTTCCCATCCACCCTTCCCTCCCTTCCTGGTTCTAGGCTCAGAATCAGCAAAGCTATAGTTCCTCAACCATATGACTCCCAGCCCCCAGCTTGGGAGGGAATTTCAATCTGTGGTTCATGATTAAGACCCCTCTTCCAGGGACCATTGACCTTTTAGACCTGGAAAGAAAGGGGACCGTGGAGGTCTTGTGATCCAGCTCAGAGGGTGAGACTGAGGACCCTGGTGACCTTAATCAGGGTCACAACCCAGTCTCCTCCCTCTTCCTCCCTGACCCTTTGAGGGAGCAGCTTTCTTAGATGGGCAGGAGCAGGACACAGATGGGAACAGACCCTTCCATTGCCTTTCTGAGCAGGGTAGTGTCTCAGCCAGTGTCTGGTGGCCGAGCTGAGTTGAGATGAGACTTGAGGTTCAGGGACCAGTGCAGCCCACCCGGGGAAGGGTGGTTTACTGAGGAGTGGGCAAGTCTCAGGGAAGTGTGGGGGCTGACCCTGGTGCTCTGCAGGCCCTGTCCACAGACTCAGTGGAGCGCCTCCCTGTCTACAACAAGTCAGCCTGGCGCCACTACCAGACCATCCAGGAGGCCGGTGACTGGTGTGTGCCCAGCACGGAGCCCAAGAACACGTCCACCTACCGGGTCAGCTAGGGGCTACCCCTTCCCTGTAGTCAAGAGGACAGACTGTTGTCTCTGGGTCTGGCCACCAAGGCGACCCTCTCCATCACCCAGAGAGTAGGGTGGGGGTGGTTCTCCCTGATGACCAGGTTCCATCTCTGTGGAAATCACTGCGGTGACTGGTTTGTGATGGTCCTTAAGTGCCAATCTGTCTCTATGGAGATACCTGGGTGGTATCCCTGGGTCCCAGTCTCCATGGGTGATGCCTGAGGATTGGGGATGCTCCACCCTGATGGGGTGCCCTAGAGACTTTCCCATGGCAGTCCTGAGACCAGGGCTGTCACTCTTCTGCCAGGGGTCCTTGGTCCCCTCACTGCCTGCCACAGCCCTGATCTTCCAAGTGGATACCCCTCCTGCCTTATTTCCCTCCCCTTATAGGCATACTGGCCCTGGTTCATCATCAGTGTTAGGAAGGGGCCAGGTACCCCCAGGTCTGGGGATGTAATTTGACCCTTGTTGGGGTCTTGGTCCTGCAGCCTGTCCCTCCACTCTGTGCATCAAAGTTGGCAGGTGGGGAGTAGAGAATGGTTCTCCCCAAAGTAGAGGAACTTGGAAAGACCTGGGGTCACCTGCTCTGCCAGGGAGCTTCAGGTGACCTTGGCAATATTGTGCCACCTCCCCAGTCCTCCCCAGCATGTCCTCACATGTGCACCCCTGTGTGCCCACCACACACCCACTCGGTCCTGCCTGAGCTCCAGACCTCAACCCTTGCCGTGCCCAGCATGTGCTCGGGTGGCTTTCCCACTGGATGCTCTGTACATAGCTAGTTTTATAACCCTGAGTGCCCACCCTTCCCCTAGGCACACAGGGGTTTAAAGCTGTGTGTTCCTTCCAGTGGCTGTGATGGTGACAATGACATCCACAGTAAAGAGGAGACCGAGTAAGACTGTGGCCTGGCTGCATTGCTGGGGGCGGGGGAATCACACGTACACACTTCGCGCAGACTGCCATATCTTGTGTCCCACACACAATGCGATCAGGACATTGGCCCAGCTTGGACCTCACCAGTGTGTACCATGAGTAAAATGCCAGGCAGGGCTGTCCATTCAGAGCCCTTGACAGTCCAGCATCCAGTGACAGGCTGTCACCCCACCACACTTGGCACCGCTTCATCCCCATGTCCCTGCCCACCCCCACAACTGGGGCCGACAGAGAGGTCACTGGCACATTGTAAATGTTTATTGAAAGAAATTGAGAACCACCTCCCCCCTTCACATGCAGGTGGACACCCACTATAGCTCCTGATGGCTTCAAGGACACGCATGCCTTCCCACCTCCCCACCAGCCCCGTGCCAGGTCCAGGTGGTGCCAGTGCCCCTGCTGCTCACTTTC
Source organism: Geosciurus inauris (assembly GCA_004024805.1). Lineage (NCBI taxonomy): Eukaryota > Metazoa > Chordata > Mammalia > Rodentia > Sciuridae > Geosciurus > Geosciurus inauris. The sequence continues at coordinate 59,347 of PVHX01005153.1, read as the reverse complement.
CCTCCAAAGCCCCACTCCCAGCCCAAATGGCAGAGGGGAGGAAAGCGCTGGTCCTAGGGAGGGGGCCCTGTCCCTGAGCCACAGCCCCTCGGCAGGAGTGAGGGATCAGCATGCACTGGTCCTGTCTACCTCTCCAGGCAGATGGTGGGGTGAGGGGCTTCTAAGCAGAAGCCCCTAGCTCCATTAGTAGCTCTAACCAGGGCCCCAGAAGCTGGGCTGGCTGCTGACCAACATGGTACCTAGACAACCTGTCTCTGGACACTTTCCAAAAAGGACAGACACCACCCCTATCCAGGGGTCATTCCTGGCCCTCCTTGCAGCCTGTGAACCACAGCCTGCGCTTCCTGCCAGTTCTAGAGCCTCCTGAGCTATCCTCACAGTGGCTAGGCCAATAGAGTGAGCCAGTGGACCCTTCCCATCCAGCAGCTTCCAGGTGACCCCCAGATTTTGCCTCTGCTGGCTTGGGTGAAATGCTATGGGTTCAGCAGCATGGAGGCACCAAGAGGGCTCTGTCCCCAATGCTCCCAAGTGTGTTCTGTCCCCCAAAAGAACTCAGGTGCTCTCTGGGGGAGCAAGAGGAGTAGTAGTCCTGGCTGGAGAGCAGGTTGGAGACCTGCTCTTGAATGGGCCCTGGAAGGGCAGACCTGCCGCGCTGCCTGGATGCCGTCCTTGCACTGGGACCCACAGGACAGGGCAGGAGAAAGAAGAGTTTTTTTGTCCTCCCTGTCTTCTCCTAGTCCTTGCAGAGCCATACTTATCTCTTCCTGCTCTCTCTGCTCTCCTGTTGAGGAGTTGGCTGGGAGTCTACCCTGAGTGCAACTTGCTGTAATGCCCACTGATCTACCTGGGGAGCAGAACAGCTCTCCCCCAACACAGCCACCTTGAAGAGCTGGAGAGGCACGGCTTTATCCCCTTGCTGAGATGCCCAGACTACCCTCTGAGCCTGGAGATCCTGCTGGTGCAGGGCCTCTGGGAGGCAGGCAGGGACCCTAGCTCACATTATGCCCAACATCACCCTGGCTTGAGGGCAGAGGGCCAGCCTGACCCTGGCTTCTCTGGGCTTCTGGACTTACTTCAGCCCTGGTCTCTCTGTCCCTCTTCCCTTCAACTGCTACTTGCCTCCCCTAGGAACTTTGTGCCAAACAAGTCCTCGGAATCAGATTTATTACTAGGCCCTCTCCCTGGGGTCTCCCTTCCCGAGGACTCTGGGTCCAACCAGTGAGAGAGGGCATGTGCCCCCAAGAGTATGGGGCCAGGCCAGCCCAAGCCTGGCACCCAGGCCCACCCCCCTGGTGAGGCCTGTGCCTGCTGAGCCTGGTGGCTGCCTGCACCCAGGTGCCAGTGCCACCCTGCCCGCCCCTAGCTCTTCTTGGCCTCCTGCTCCCGGCGCCGCAGCTTCTCCCGCTGCCTTGCAGCCTTCTCCTGGGCCTTGCGCTCTTTCTCTGCAGCTGCTGCCAGTTCCTTCAACTTCCGCTTCACTAGCGCCCGGTCATGTGAGTTGCTGAGCCCCAGGCTCTGGGGGGAAAATCCCAGGGTGAAGGAAAGCATCCCAGAACCCTCCAGGTTCAAGTCCAGCCAACACAATCCTGGGGCTTCCTTCTGGCCCAGCTATACTCCCTGAAGTGTAGCCTCTGCCTCCCACTGTGACTCGCCCAGGGGTCAGAAGCCTCTGGTGAGAATATGGAATTGGAGTGGTTGGGAGAGATGAGGCTTGAGGGTACCGGGCCTCCCCCATCCTTGCCTCTCATCCTTCCACTTGGGATTTCAGCCTCCACACAACCCTGCCCAACCTGCTGAGGCCCAGAGATGAGAGTGACTTGCCCAAGGTCACAGAGCTAGTCAGTGGCCAAGGCTCCTCCCCACTAACAAGGACTTTCTTACTGCCTCTCCCCCAAGCAATTCAGGTGAGAGCAGGAGACAGGCTAGGAACCTTCCAGCACAGTTCAGAGGCCACCCCCACAACTGTCCCCATGACACACCATTGCCATTAGCCTCTGAGACTGAGAGTGGGACAGAGCTGACCAGGGGAGAGGCCTGGCTTCCCATGAAGTACCAAAGGTCAGATGGCACTCCTAAAGGAAAGGTCAGCCTGGGCTTGGGCTGGAGCTAGAAGATCAAACTAAAGTGGTGGGCCTGAATTTCCAGTCAGATTGGGATCCCCTACTAGAACATAAGGATTAGACCAAGGACCACACCTAGAGGTCAGAGGTCAGAGCCGTGGCTGGAGAGAATGGAAAGGCAGCTCAGGAGGCTGGGCTGAGGGTCAAAGTCAGCATGAGGGGTTCCCCATCCTTGAAGGCTGCCTCAAGTTCTGTCTGGGTCATGACCCTTGCACTCTGACCTACCTTCAGTTTGCTTCCGTCCAGCTGCAGGAGCTGTGGCCCATCCACCTGCCGGGCTGCAAACTCAGCAGCGTACTGCTCCAGGTTGAGACTGTGCAACCACTGGCCCACCTGCTGGCTGGTCCAGTGCTGGACGGTGGGGAGGGGTTCATCCAGGAACTGGGACAGAGACGAGGAGAATGATGGGAGAGGTTTAGCTGCAGCCACACACCTGGCAGAACCAGAAGTCAGGGCTCCAGCTGGCAGGGCAGCCAGCCTCACTCACCTCATCTGAAGACTGGGACAGCGTGTGGTAGGGGTAGGAACACTTGGCCTCCTGCCGGGGACCACTCGGGATCTTGGGGCTGCTGCTGGGGGGTGTGGAGTCATCACTCAAGGTGGATTCCTACGTAGGAAGGGGTGTGTGCTGCTGAGGAATGAGTTCACCCCTGGGCCCAAGGGAACCCCCTGAACCCACCACCCTGTCCACATGGAGCTGAAGTCCTGGATTAGGCACCAGAAGTTGCTCAGTGCCCTCTGAGCACAAGCCAGGAGCTGGGTAGGCACAGGACACAGTGAGTTGTGTGAGATGTCAGGACCTGTGGCCTTGGAGAGGCAGGCAGCCATCTGGAGGACACAAAGCTAGAACTAAGCCAGACGGAAGAGCTGGCAGGAAGAGAGGTTGTAGGCTCGGTGCTGCTTCTACAAGAAGCCCACCGGGACTCCCCCAGGTTGGGTGAGGTGTCCCTGGGACCTGCCTCCTGTGGCACCCTGCTGGTAGGTGCCCTCACTGGACTATGAGCTCTATGAGGGCCTAGGCTGCATCTTACCCACCACAGCGCCTCTAGGGCTGAGGCTCATGGAGCTTTGCGATGAAGTCTGCAAATCAGTGAGCAAGTCCCGTCTCGGGGCCTTCATTTGCTCATCTGTACAATAGAAGGGCGTGCCTGCCTATCCCACCTTGTTGTTAAAGCAAAAATGTGTGCTTGGGGCTTTGTGAACTACAGAGTGTTAGGTGAACATAAGCACACACTCAGTGTGGCTTCTGTCACTTGGGCTTACTCCTGCAGGGCTGTGAGCTTTCAGAGCACGAGGCTGGGGTCCTGTTCATCTCTGTATTTCTGAAGCTTCACCCAACAAGCAGGTGTCCCAACTCCTAACAGGACATCGCATCAGACCTGACCTAGGCAGAACAGTTAGCAGGCAGGGAGACCCCAGGCTGGGGGAGCCACAGGGCATCGGTGTTCAGGGATGAGCACTGAAGGGAGGAGGTAGTGCCCGAGGGGAGCAATGAACTCCTCAATGGATGAGTGAACTTGGGTGACGGATGAAGTCATGGAACACACAGGGCTCTGAGGTGGACAAATGGATTCCAGGAAGGCCTGGATCCCAGTCTGACCAGGGTGTAGTATGTCCTCATGTCCCCCGAGTCCATGGGCCAGTTTGGGTTAAGAAAGTCCTGGGCTTACCTGTGAAGCCGACTTCTTGGGACTGAAGCCCTCATGTTTAGGGGAGCAGGCGGGGGAGGTGGCGCTGCCTGAGGACGCTGAGCCCTTGCCGCTGTCTGTGAACCAGGAAAAGGGCAGGAACGGGGAGCCCCCTGACCGACCAGACCCCTCCACCGACTCCCTGTGAAGAGAGCATCCAGCATGGGTGTGGATACCAAGGGGAGGTTGGGAGCTGAAGGTGGGCACTGTGGGCATTTCTTACCTGCTGCCCATGGACAGGCGGTTGCTGCCTTTCTCCTTCCGGCTTTTGCCAGTAGATGCTCGTCGGAGGGTGACCCTGTGAGGAGGGTATGGGGGAGTGGCAGAGCTGCCCTTACTCCAACAGCTCCAGCCCTGTACAACAGCCCCTCCATCACTCACCCCAGGTCCAGGAACTTTCTGCGAGTCTTCTTATCCAGACCAATGGTGGGGCTGGCAGGCTCAGGAGGGCTGGCATCCCGGCTGTCATCTTTTAGGGACAGAGGGGAGGAAAGAGCCAGTACAGTAGCTTGCTTATCTTCTTTGGTGGATTGGCATATTCTTGACTTAGTATCAGTCAACCTGGCTCTGGTGTCCTTCACTTGCTGTGTGACCTAGGATAAGTCACTTTATCCCTGAGCTTCTGTCATTTCAAATGTGGGGGTAATAATCCCTGCCCATGTCATGATACGTATTGGGATGCTTAGGAAAGGCTTTTACAAACTGCAAAGCACTTTACCAACTGACAAGGTAGGGACTACTACTATTTACTGTTAACTTTATCCTGGCCTTCCAATCTTGGCTCAAATGTCACTTCCTCAGAGGAGCCTTTGATGATGCTCTCTAATAGGTCAGACATACTGATAACAGGCACTTCCACTTCCACAAACATTTCCTGTGTAGCAGTTATTACGCTTTGTAACTACACATTTAATTAAAGGATAATTTGATTGTTGCTCCTCTAAATCACACGCCCCAAGGGGACAAGGACTGCCTCTATTTGCCTTGTTTGTGCTCCAGGACCCAGCAGTGTCTGGCACTTAGTGATTGCTCTATAAATGAAATGAACGAACCTAGTGCTCATACTCCCCACAGCCACCCGGGTCTACTTGGGGCGCAGCCACTGCCTGAGTGTCCTGGGGCGCGGTTGGCGCAGCTGCGGTGCCGGTGCGTACCGGCAGGGGGCGCCGTCCGCGCTCACCTTCGCTGTGCGGCTCCGCGCGCGGGTGGCGACGTACGAAGCTGGGCGAGCTGTCCGAGGAAGGCGCGGAGCGCGGCGGCGAGCTGGAGGCGGCGGCCAGGCCCTCGTGAGAGGCCGCGTTGTGCAGGGGCCGGTAGCGTGTGAGCGGCGAAGGCGGCGGCTCGTCCTCGTCCAGGCTGCGCCGCAAACCCGGAGGCTCCAGGCAGAAAGAGCCTCCAGCCGGGGAGCCCGGGCCCGAGTGCAAAGGCGAGCGCAGCCGGTGCAGGGGACTCCCGCAGCCATCGGTCACCTGGGGAGGGGACAGCCGTTCACCAAGAACTCTCCTCCTCCCTTCCCAAAGGGTGAGGAGACCTGTTCACCCTGCCCACTGTGCTGGAGCCCTGGCTCCTGAGTCCTTCTGAGGCCTGAAGGGAGGGGCTCCTGATGAGTCGCAGGTTGAGGTCCACCTGCCTTGCCAACTAACTATTGTGACTGATACTGAACTTCAGCTGGCCTCAGCTTCCTGATCTGTAAGGTGGGTCCTGGGGCACAAGCAAGGCAAACAGCGCTCCCACTTTAATAGGAGCCGCCAGCCAGAAGTGAACTGCAGCTGACATTTAGTAGCATTATTATTACATCAGATATCTGGGAATGAGGCTTCCCCAGAGGGCAGGGAAAGCCCAGGGGAAAGAGAAGGGTGTGTGTGTGTTGCCCCAACCTTGCCTCCAGGCGCATCAGAACCTTCACCATCCTCAGCAGAGCTGGCACTGTCCCGAAGCCTCGAGCGGGATGGCCGGTGTCTTCGGCCCTTGGCCAGCAGCTGGGCCCGGGCCTTGTGTAAACTGCTGTCCAGTCTGGCGGTCTCTGGCACAGCCAAATCCAGATCTGCAAAGCGGGTGAAGGGGCAGAGACCAATCACCTGAAGGTGGCAAGCCCAGAGGTCCACCTTGTTCACACCCCAGACATTCAGCCAGTTACTTCTGAATGGCAGGCGCTGCAAGTCCAGGGGAGATGGAAATCAGTCCCCACCCCAGCCTGGGGGAAAGCTGATCGTGTCAGCACATAAACAGAGCCCTTCCAGAGACACAGGGCAGCCATATTTTGAGGAGTCAGAGGGAGAAACACCAGCCCAGTTCCTGAGGTCTGGAGGGGAGTTTGCAAATGTCCAGGTGGCATATGCAATGCTGAAAGTAGGGAAGCAGGGGTGGCACCTCTAGAGATGGTGGGAGGGAAGCTCTGGGGAGAACTTGTCGAGGCTGCAGATATCATGGTGACCATGGCTACCACTTAAGAAGCATCTACAGTGTACCAGACACCACAAACATCATCTCTCCTTTTAAACAACCCTGGGCAGGAGCCGGTGTGATAACATATGCTTATAATCTCAGCAACTGGGGAGGCCGAGGCAGGAAGATTGCAAGTTCAAGGCCAGCCTCACAATTTATCAGGGTCTTAAGCAACTTAGTGAGATCCTGTCTCAAAATTTTAAAAATCACAAAAAGAATGGGCTGGGGATGAGGCCCAGTGATTAAGTGCCCCTGGGGTTCAATCCTTGGTACAAAAAACAAACAACAACAATAACAACAAAAAACAACCCTGAAGAGAAGAGGCTCCCACAGCTACTGTACTCACTGTCCATCTGAGCAAACTGAGGCTCAGAGAGGTCCAGTCACTTGACTGAAGCCATCAGCTAGCAGTTGTCTGGGATTTGAACCTGGCTAGACTGTCTCCAGAAACTGGCCCATGGGGACACTTGCTGTGTCATTCTTAGGGTTGTTTTCAGAAATAATACTGGAGAGCCGGGCGCAGTGGTGCATACCTGCAATCCCAGCACTTTGGGAGGCTGAGACAGGAGAATCACAAGTTCAAAGCCAGCCTCAGCAATGGCGAGGTGCTAAGCAACTCAGTGAGACCCTGTCTCTACATAAAACACAAAATAGGGCTGGGGATGTGGCTCAGTGGTTGAGTGTCCCTGAGTTCAATCCTCAGTACCAAAAAAAAAAAAAAGAGAGAGAGAGAGAGAGATAACACTGGTAAGCATTTGGGGGCCTGCATTTGAAGTGACGCAGAGTGACTCCCACAAGCTAGTGGCAGTGGCAGGAAGAAAGTCCCCACAGGCCTCTGAAGCCTGTCCTGCCCATCCTGGGGTCTGTGGGCCAGTGCTAGGTCCGGCATGATGACCCGGAGGAGAAGCAGGCAAATGCAGTGGAACACGCACAAAAGCACTTATTGATCAGTTTCACTTTTTGTGAACTCACCTAGGAACAGTGCCCTCATGCCAGACTGGCCCTGACCTTGGCACTAGGGTATCTGAACAGAAAAGATTCTTCCTGTGCCTCAGTATGGTTCAAGACCTTTCCCCTCCACACCTCCCTGGGGTCTGAGGACCCCACTCCACCCCTCACACCCACCCTGTCTTGCCTGCTCCTCCCTCTTTTCTGCAGACACCCCCAAAGGGCACCTCTGGCTTAAGAACCACTTATATCTATTTCTAGCTGACTGCTCCCCTGAATTCCAAGCCCAGGCACTCAGGCCACAGCCAGGGAATTTGCCATGAAAAAGGACCCCAGACACCTCAAACTCAACACATCAAAACAAACCCACTGCCTTACCTCAAACAGGCTTCTCTCTTCTCTGGCTTCCTGAAAGGTCCCACTGACCACCCAAGCCACCCAGATCAGGCAGCTCTGGGCTACCCTCCTCCCTCCAGCCCCATGCCTAGCTGTTAATTCATATGTCCAAATGTCCACTCAATACTTCCAGTGAGATGTCCAGTGGGCTCCTTCCATTTCCACACCAAAACTTGACCTGTGGCTCTGCCTCCCCATAAGCTGCTCCCACAGGCTCCCCATCTTGGTAGCTCCATCCGTCCAGTTGCTCAAATCAAACCCCCCACCCTGGGGTCATCTTTGACTTTTTTCTCTCCCCTCCTACAAAATGATCCAGCCAGAATTCCTGTCAGCTGTACTTTCAAAATATATCTAGATGTTCTGAAATATTTATGGTGAAGTGACAGGATGTTTTGGATCTGGTTCAAAGTAATCCAGAGCAGTAAGGGCAGAGAATGGGAGGGACAGAGGTGAAAAAGACTGGCTGTGAGTTGGCTCTTGTTGAAGTGTGGTGACCTGGACATGAGCACATGTTGGGGTACACTGCACTCTTTTTTTTTGTACTGGGGATTGAACAAAGGGGTGCTTAACCAATGAGCCACATCCCAGCCGCTTTTTTATATTTTATTTTGAGAGAGTCTTGTTGAGTTGCTTAGGACCTGGCTAAATTGTTGAGGTTGGCTTTGAACTCGTGATCTTCCTGCCTCAGCCTCCTGAGCCACTGGGATCACAAGTGTGCATCACTGCGCTTGGCACTCCTCTCTCCTTCTGAACATGGTTGGGAGCAGGGGATGTAGCTCAGCAGTAGAGCGCTTGCCTAGCATGTGCAAGGCCCCAGCATGGCAACGAAAAAATGTGGTTGAGATTTTTCAAAAAATATTGTTTACAATTGACTATACGCACACTCATCTGTGCCCATATGGAGAGGAAAGAGAAGAGGAGGGCAGGGGAGAACTCACAACTAGGGACCATCATTTCTTGCCTTGATTTTTATTTAAAAAAAAAAAACCCTAGCTGGTCTTCCTTCCTCCTTCTTTCCCCATCTACAGTCTTTTTTCAGGAAGCAGCCAGCATGATCCTAATGACACCTGTCGGCTCGGTCACTCCTCTGCTCAGAATGCCACAGTGACTTCCCATCTCAAGCAGAGTAAGAGCCAAAGTTCTCCCAGTGGCTCAATCTGTACTCCCCTCACCTCAAAGCTTCTGCTCCTCTCCCTACCTCCAGCCATCCTTCCTCACCCAAGTCCAGCCTGCACCTCAGGACTTTTGCATGTCTCTCTTCCTACAGAGTCCTAGATTTCTACATGCTTCTCTCCCTCGCCTCCTTCATGTCTTTGCTCAATTTCACCGAGGCCTGCCCAGACCACTCAGTTGATATCACCATCCTACACACACTCTTGTTCACTACTGCAGGTATAGGACAATGCCTGGCACATAGTACACATAGTAGGTGCTTACTAAGTACTTGTTTTTCATTTTTTTTGTTTGTTTTTGCGGTAAATAGGTCCTCACACATGCTAGGCAAGTGCTCTATCACTGAGCTACCCTCCCACCCCTTTTTGAGACAGGTTTCTACTGAATTGCTGAGACTGGCCTCAAACTTATAATCTTCTTGCCCCAGATTTGTAGTTTATTTTTTTATTCTTTTATTTTTGGTCCTGGGCATTAGACCCAGTGGTGCTTTACCACTGAGCTACATGCCCTGCCTATTTTACTTTTTATTTTGAGACAGAATCTCACTAAGTTACTGGGAGTCTTGCTAAATTGCTGAGGCTGGCGTTGAACTTGCAATCCTTCTGTCTCAGCCTCCAGAGTTGCTGGGGTTACAGAAGTGAACCACCATGCCAACATTTTTGTAAGTATTATTTTTTAAAAAACATTTTTTTAGTTGTAGGTGGACACAATATCTTATTTTTATTTATTATTCTCATGTGGATCGAACCCAGTGCCTCACCCATGCTAGGCGAGTGCTCTACCGCTGAGCCACAATCCCAGCCCTGTAAGTATTATTTTAATAAAAGAAAGAAGTTTCATTGATTGGCCTTCCTTGCACAAGGAGGGAAGCCTGTCCTCCCCATCTAGACTGGATTACCTCAGCTCAGGCCTCTGCCAGCTGCCCCCACCTCTGCCAGCAGCTGCCACCCCAGAGCATGGCTTCTGCATCTGTGTATTCTTCCCTCTCCACACCTTCCACAGGTTAGAAGGAACTTTCTAAAGCACATTTCTTGCCATGTCCTCTGCTCTTCTGCTTTGAAACCCTCTGCAGTGGGGAGTGAGGTGGATCCCAGAGTCAATAGAAAGTCCAGTTCCGGGCTGGGATTGTGGCTCTGTGGTACAGCGTTTGCCTCGCATGCATGAGGCACTGGGTTCAATCCTCAGCACTACATAAAAATAAATAAAGATATTGTGTCCATCTACAACTAAAAAAATATTTAAAAAAAAGAAAAAAAAAGAAAAAAGAAAGTCCAGTTCCTCAGCCCTGCATTCAAGACCTTGGAGACCCAGGCCACCTTTCTGTGTTTCCAGACTCCTCCTGCTCTAGACTCTTAAACTACACCTCAGGTAAGAGCTTAGGTTCTGGAGCCGCATGGCCCAGGCCAAGTCCAATTCTGTCACTTGCTGTCTGAGTGATCCTGGACAAGTTACTCAGTGGCTTCCTCATCTGTAATAAGGGGCCAAACTAGCAGTATCTTACTTAGAGCCTTGTCATGAGCACTAAATAGAATCATCCATATAAAGTGCTTCATCATAATGCCTGCAACTTAGCGATTGCCTCATGGGCATTTGCACCTGATGGTGGGAGCAGTGCCCAGCGAATTGCTTCCAGCAACCTGTGTAGACACCTGTATTTATGCCACAGTGCCACAACTCCACCCCTTTGTCTGGCTGACTCTAACACATCACCTCCTCTCCCCACCTGTTGAGGCCTCACAGGATGTTCACCCTTGTTTGTCTCTGCGTGCTCTCATCATATGGGCCCCCACTTGCCTCCATTCGAGAAATCAAGCTCCCTGAGGACAGGTCTGCCTTGTTCTTTGCTGACTCTCCCCAGAGCTTCGCACAGAACATATGAGGAGCCTGTGGATCTCTCCTGAATGGCTGAAGAGACAAGGATTGCCTGGGGGCTGCTACTTTCTCTTAGACAGCCAGGCTGAGGCCTGGGCGACAATAAAGAGCTGAGGTTGTAGAAAGACGCAGAGTTTTCTAGGGAGAGGGAATGGTGCAGGCTTGGGCTTGGGGTGTCTGAGGAGCAGCCAGGGGATGGTGCAGCCTGTAAAGAGAAGCCAGGAGTGGGCTGGTGAAAGGGGATGATGGACACAGAGAGGCTGCTGCAGTTGACCAGGGGCAGCGGCTTGGGGGCTCGGAGGGGGCAGATGCTATCTGAAGGACTTAGTTTTTGGACCCAGGCTTAACTCAATACTCTGGTCCCTCAGCTGCACTTACTTTGCTTCTGGTGTCCACATCCCCTGGACTGAACTGGGGAGGGGTCCTCCTTTCCCAGCCCTCCACCCTCTTACCCAGACTCCCCAGGTGTGGCCTGGTAACAGCAGGCCCTGAAGACAGAAATGCAGAAGAGGCAGAGCTACTCCCCACTGGGCTCTTCCCGTGCCAGGTCCTCCTCTAAGTGCTTCACAATTACTCGCTCATTTTACCTCCCACAACCCAGGAGGAAGGGACACTACCAATCCCCAGGGCAGCCTTAATTTGCCTGAGGGCACAGAGCTGGTAAGATCCTGCCAGGGCTAAAGACAGGCAGTCTGGCATATCTGTAACCACCAAATACACAACATCCTTTCTGAAGCACAGATGGGAGTGACTTTGAGTCCAACTCCCCATTTTATGGGTGGGGAAGCTGAAGGCCAAGGAAGAAAGGGTTGGCCTAGGGTGGGAGGGAGTTAAAAATGGTGTCCAGGTCTCCTGACTCCCAGGCCTGTGCTCTTACACCCTCTACCCTCACGACACTCAGCTGGTGCTGAGTGCCAACCTGTGCCAAGAAGGGCCCTCTGCTCCCAACTCTGGGCACCATGGTCACCTTCCATGGGACAAACTAGAGGGCAAAGGGAATTGTGGTGGTTTGGAGGTTTTGAAGTGAGGTCAGCCAGCCTCTTCTGAACCCCTTGGTATACCAGGCCGCTCAACCCCTTCTTCCACCTCTTGCTATTTCCTGCTCCCTCCTCTGTGTCCCCCTCTTCTTCCTCTCCTGCCCTGGGCAGTGGGAGTAATGAATATTTAATTGCCTTTCCCATCAAGAAGCAAGGCCCAGCTATCTCAGTAGAGAAGGGAAACAGAAAGGGCCTGGGTAAGGAGCAGAGGTAAGGAGACTGGAGGGGGAGGTGGGGCAGGAAAGCCCAGGGAAGGGACAGCTTACCTGTTAGGCCAAGGGATAGACTGGGCCTGTGTGGGGACATAGGGTCCCAGAGACTGGGGTATAGAGGAGCCCCTGGGAGCCTGGGGTGGGAAGCAGTGTTCCTCAGAAGCCAGGAGGCAGCAGTCCTGGTGTCACTGCAGCCAGGGGCAATGACAGGAGGGACAGAAGGAGGAAGATGGATATAGGAAGGCAGGGACAAAAAGCTGGAAGCCCCTTGGTGTTTCTGGTATAGGAGCCCCTCAGGCTGCACACCCTAACCCAGCCGGGAAAGTTTCTCCACCCCAGGGCCTGCTGGGAATGCTGCCCCATTGGGGTAATTTATCTCCAAATGAAGGTACAGGTGACCATACATGCACCCCAGTGTGTGTCCTAGTGTGTGCTGAGGACCAGGCCATTCAGACCACCAGCATGAGGAGCTGCATGGGGATATGAGGTGGTATGTGTGTTGCACTTGATTCCAGGGCAGACCCATGTAGTGAGGTCCCATGCATTATGCAGGTGACTAGGAGGTGATGCGTGTTGTCTGGGCTGGAATATATGGGTGTGGAGCACAGTGACCAAGAACAGGGAGTCAGGCAGTCTGGGGTTCTAGCCCCAGGCCTCACTTATCATGTGATCTTTAAAGCAAGTCACTTCGACACTTTGCATTCTATGGTCCTTGTCTGTAAAATGGACTTACCTAATAGCAAGATTGTGAGAATTAAATGATACAGTGAATGTGAGCCCAGGGTGCATGACCTAGTACCAGAGTAAGGTAAGTACTTGCAGATGAGGACTCACTAAGACAGTGGTGACAGAGTCAGGCCACAATACACACACACATACTGAAGACCCCAAGGTCCTCTCTCCCTAGCTCAATGCCCAGTGGGCTTAGGAAGAAATGCTCTTTGGCTGTGTCTATTGCTAGAGATGGAGCCACAAAGAACTTACCAAAAACCTCATCTGTGGGTTCTCGGAGCTTTGAAGAAGCCATGACTCAAGAAAGCTGTGGAGGACAAGTGGAGAGAAAGAAAAAGAGACCCTGGATAAGAGGTTCAGGTTGGTCAAGTCAGGGGACAGGTCAACGGCTACACCTGTTCCTGGCCTGCTGGGTCCTCACTTTCCCTTAAAGCTCTTCCTCCAGCCCTTGAAGAGAAGCCATTCAAGTCTTCCTCTAGACTGGGGGTATTGGGGCTGCAGGCACAAGCAGAAGGGGCTAGCTAAAGCAAACTCCAGGCACAGATGCAGACTGGGCCCTGCAGGCAGTCCAAGCCAAATGGCTGTTTCCTTCATACAGGGCTTTTCACTGTCCTGGGCTCTACCATCACTACTATCCCCTAAAAAGCTTTCAATCATCATAAACTGTCCAACATCAAGCGTAGAAGTCATGGAGATTATTAAATCCAATCCTCTCATTTTACAAATATGGAAACAGAGGAGGGAGTGGCTAACCCAGCATCACATAGCAAGTGAATGGTAAATACAGGATCAGAACTGAGGGTCTTCTGTCCATCTACCTACCTATCTATTTACCTACCCATCTACTTGATCTGCTTGGCTATCCACCCATCCATCCATCCATTCATCCATCCCTCCCCACCACCTGTCTAATATCCATCCCATCCATGCATCAACCTCAATCCATACATCCACCCGTCTTTGCAACTACCAAATTCTGTATCAACCTTCCATCTGCCATCCAATCCTGCTTCGCCCTCCCCACCCTCCATTGGTGCCCTCACCACCTGCCTTTCTGAACATGAGCTGTTCAGGAAACTGGCACCATCAGCAGGGCCACTGTTCTAGGCAGACTCACAGTTCTCACTGTTCTTGACAGACGCACAGATGCAGGAGGGTATGAGGAGTACTCACAGCAGAACAGTGGACAGCCAATGCTCAGAGCATCAAGTATGTTCTGGGAAGGAGTGTGGATGGACCAAGTTATTTTGTTGTTGTTTGCTCATTTGGTGGGAAGCAGGAAGGAATGGTGGGTAGGGAAATACTGATGAAAAGACAAGGAGGAAGCTTAGGAGTCACTGATGGCTTAAGGCAGGGGACACTGCATAGCCAAGGCATGATCTTCAGTGACTTTTAACACTCAGGTACCTAGGAGAAGGATAGTACTGGGCTAGACCACGTACTTGACAGGTGTGCAGAAACTAGGGCACATGCCTTCTGTCCCTCCTCCTCTGTTCTTAATGGTCTCATGGTGAGCCAGCCAGGCTTGAGATCTTAGTATCCCCATTTTTCAGATGTGAAAACTGAGATGGAGAAGATAAGAGGCAGAACTCTGCCTTGACTACCTCTCCTGCCTCAGCACTATCTTGAGGGATGGCCTGCAATTCCTGGAGTACTCCTGAGGAAAGGACACTCCTAGGGTAGAGACTGGTATACACAGCCTAGGAACAGGGGAAGTATTAAAACCACCTCCACCCCAGACTTCATGGATGCCTGGGGCTGAGTAGGAAATGAGGTAGGAGAAGGGTTGGTGATGCAGGGCTTCCAAGAACCTTCCCGACATTCTTGAACTCTGGGGATTAGAGATCTAGAACGGTTCTTCCTGTCTTGATGGGTCAGATGAGAAGGGAGGCTACTTCCAAGAATGAACCAAAGCTGGGCGCGGTGGTGCAAGCCTGTAATCCCAGCACTTAGGGAGGCTGAGACAGGAGAATCGCGAGTTCAAAGCCAGCCTCAGCAACAGCGAGGTGCTAAGCAACTCAGTGAGACCCTGTCTCTACATAAAACACAAAATAGGGCTGGGGATGTGGCTCAATGGGTCAAGTGCCCCTGAGTTCAATCCCCGGTGCCAAAAAAAAAAAAAAAAAAAAAAGAATGAACCAAATTCTCACACTGGATCACAAAGCCTTATCTGACTAGAGCTCAGCTGTCCCCTCTTCCAGAAAGCTGTCCTAGGTAGTTCTCCCTCCTTCTATTTTTCTACATGTTTCTAAATCCACCCTTCTCCAATCACTGGGAAATGAAGAAATTTTCAGACTCCACTGATTCCCTACATGGGTCTTATCTCCCCATATCACATGGGAGCTCCCCAAAGGCCATGTACTCCCCCATCAGAATAGGGGCTTTCAAGATAGAAGCTGCTCCTCCCATCAGAATGGGGGCCCTCTGAGGGCAGCAGTGGTGTCTCCTCTGAGAAGGGAAAGCTCATGTGCTCTTTATTCAAGGACCCATCCAGGACTGAGACCCTCCTATGCCCCTTTCAGCACCCTCTGGGGTAGGCTAGGGCTTCCAGGTGGCACCCACTCTCAGTCCATCCTGATTCAACACATACTACTTTCTCTTCTCCCTTCAACAGCTAGCTCCCTAGGGTGTGTGAGAGACCCAACCCTCCCCACACTGCCCCATGGGGAACTCTAGGGAAGATTGATATGTAGAAGGTCACCAGACCTTGCCATCTCTCCTTCCTAAATTGAGTCTTGGAAAATTAGATACTCATTAGATACTCAACCTCACCTGCTTCCCCCAGTCCTACACACACACACACACACACACACACACACACTCCTAGACACACTTCTACAAGGGTAGAAATGAGCCTCTTCCTCTGGACATCCACATTACCAGACCATTCTCTTCCCCCACAACTTCCAATATCTGGAGGAGCATCAGTGACCTCTGACCTTCTTCTGGGAGAAAGGGAAGCAGGTGAATTCAAAAATAAATCTGGTACCCAAGGGAAGGAGAAAGAGAAAGAAGAGGTGCATAGTCTAGGGAGGAAGCAGGAGTAGGAACAGTCACAGAGATAGACAACATCAAAGGGGGGCTGAGAAGAGAAAGCAGAGTGGGGCCAGAAAAGCAGTGAGGACAGAGGGAGCCCTGAGTGGGGCCCAGGGTGGGGTGCCAGAAAGCCACTGCCTGCAGGCTAGGGGAAAGAAAGGGGCCCAGGAAGAGGAGAGAAGGGGGGGGGGAGAGAAGGAGAGAGAGAAGGAGGGAGAGAAAAGAGAGAAAGTGCAACTGGGAAGGCCAGGAAGGGTGAACTGTGGATGTAGGGAGGCTGTGCCCCTCCCTATGCGGCCAGTCTTCCACAGGCCCCAGGCTGGGGGCAGCCTGCAGGAGTCTGGCACCCGCCTTAAGCGCCGCTGGACGTGGGGTGGAGGTGGGAGCCGGCTACCTATTTTACTCCCAGGGTCCCTCTCCCTAATCACTGCGGGTGGCCAATTTCTCTCCAACCCACCAGTCCAACTCCTCGCTGGGCAAGAAGGAGTTAAGCCCTCTACCCCTTCCCCCACATCAGTTTTTTTTTTAATTAATTTCTCCCGGAGAGAGGGAGGGGATTAGGGACACAAATCCTATCTCCGCCCCCTCCCCTGACAACCCAGCTCCCCAGCCCCGTGCGGTCCCCCTAGGGACAGGGGAAAAAAGGTCCCCGTCGCTTGGACCCATCCAACCCCACTCGGGCCAAGTGGCCCCCGGCCCGGCTTCCCCGTTCACCCCTGGGGCCCGGCCTCTCACCTCTAGCATCGGTCATCTTCAGCGGCTGGCGCCTCGGGAACCCCTCAGGCCCATGGTGCTCAAGGCGGGGGCCGGGCAGGAGAGGGGCGAGGGACGGTCACCCCGGCCGCGGGGGGCTCCGGGCTGGCTCAAGCCGCTCCATCCCGGGGTGGGGATGAGGGTCCGCGGGGAGGGTCCCGGAGCCGAGAGAAACGGAAAGTGGGGGCAGTTTGGGGGCAGAGGGAGGTTTGCAGGAAGCAGGAGGCGCGGGCGGGGTTGGACCTAGAGACCTGACGGGAGGATGCTCCGTGTGTGCGTGCGTGTGCGTGTGTGTGTGAGTGTGTGTGAGTGTGTGTGAGAGAGAGCGCGAGAAAGCGAGCGCGCGCGCGAGCGGTGGAGCGCCACCTCCTGCCCCGCCCCCTCCAGGCCCGGCGGGTCGAGGCCTCGGCCTGACAGGCGGATTCGCTCAGCGTCGCGTCCGCGGGGTCGATGGGGGTTCCCGGGAAGGGGTGACGCGGGGGCGCGTGGCGGGGAGGCCGGGAGTCCAGGAGACAAAGAGCGGGCGGCAGGGGGCGGAGGCGGGGGGCGCCTCGGCTGGGCCTGGGCATCCTAGTTGCAGCTACTTCTCAGCCCGCGGGAGACGCCACGCACTGGAGTCTGCGCGGGGGCAGGGGAGCGGCCGGGGAGGCGGCCCCACCGGGCTTCCGCCTAGTGTGCAGGGTCGGTGAGGGCTCCTGATTCACTCACTCGCTCGCTCATTCAAAACACCCGCCCAGCAGCCAGCCTAGGCGCTGAAGCTGGAGGGGACCGCGGGGAACCCAACCGATCCAGTCCCGGCCGGGGGCGCTCGCAGTGCACTCGCGAAGACTGACAAATTGGGAGGCTCTGGCCCCGGGTGCCGTGGGCCAGGTCTTTAGAGGACACTTCTGCCGGGAGGGAGAGCGCATGCGAGGGCGCCCTGTTGGTCTGGGGAGAGTGGACAGGGAGGATTCCTAGAGGAGGAGGTGTCTGGCTACTGTTAGGGGACAAGTGCCATGGCCACAGGGCTTGCGGGTGGACGGACCAGAGGGGAAGACCAGCTGCTGCTGCGTAGGTGCAAGGGGAGGTTTGCGTTTCATTTTACTAGCCATGGGGGAGGGAGGTGGAGAACGTTGGCGGAGGAGGGGGGAGTGCGGATCTGCATTTGGGGAAGAACCCTTAGGCTCCTCAATGGAAAGCTGGTTGCAGAGGACTTCCTGAAGGCAAGAGCCCCCTCAAGAGGCTGTGAAGAAACGACAGCAGGGGGCGGGAAGAGTAAAGCTGAAGCTGAGAACTATTCAGGATGTAGATGTGAATGAAGTAACAGGAATTGGAGGCTGGCTGGACAAAGAATTGAGGGAGAAGGAGGAGTCTAGCCTGGCTGTGGGTATTGACTAGAGGCAGGAAGCCCTACAGCTGGGTCGGGGTAAGGAGGGATGAGCTCAGACTTGGACCTGGTGAGCCAGCTGGAGGTGGTGGTGGTGGTGCAAAGCTACCCAGGAGAGATCATGTAATCAGCTACTAGATGCCATAGGCAGGGCTTGAGGTGTGTCAGGCACTCTACTAAGTACTTCTCAGATTAGTTAATGTCATCCTTACAATAAACCCCATGAGGTAGGTGTTTCTGTTACCCCCTACCTTGGAGAGGCAAGAGACTTAGAAGGAAAGTGGTTTAGGAGCAGGTGGTAAAGCTGGAGAAGGGTCCAGAACTCATGAGAGAGGCCAAGAGGCTGGAGTGGGAGACTCCCTTGTGGCCCATCGATATCTGTAGTCTTAGGCCTCCAAGAGTCTGTAGGAAGCTGCACCGAACTGTAGGTGAGGACAGAACTTTGGGAACTGAGGGCATCCGAGGAGATTTGTAGAAGTCTGGGACTCTCTGGACTGTCTGCCTGCCTGGCAGAATCTGCTGGCAGCCATGGGGTGCTGCTGGGATGGGGTCTCTGGTGACAGCCTCTCTGGGCTGTGTCTGGGGTCTTTAAAGAGGATGTGGTTTGCAGGCTGAGATTTGGAGTGGGGGGATTAATTATAAACCCATATAGATTCCAAGAGGTTGGGGGTGATGGACTGTAAGGACACTTCTAGGGGTAGGGCATTCTGGGGGAGGATATCCGTTAGACCTGAGAGGACTCCTGTTCTTGATGAGGCCTAAGTTGCTGGGAGCTGAGAAAATTCCCGTTACCTGATTTGCCTCCCTGGGCAAGTGTTGGGGTTGTGGCAAACCTGCTCAAGTTCTCAAGATCTGGGCAGGTGACCCATGTAGGTGATGAGAATGGGGATAGGGGAGCTAAGGTGACAAGCCTCACACAGACCTGGCCATGACCACCCAGCCTCAAATATGGACATAATTCATGGGAGTCATATCTCAGGCTTGAGAAACCCCCAGCAAAGCCACCCATAACACACCCATCCACACAAGGGCTTAAACATGAGGGGGCTGCTAGGCCCACCTTCTGGAATATATGTGTAAGGTCCCTCACCAACACATGGCAGATTGCGGTAGCAGGACTCTACCCTGGATGATTAGCCCCAGCCAGACCAGCAGAACCCCTCAGTACAACCTCTAGGTCTGCCCCCCCCAGCCATGTCACTTCTTGGGACTTGTTGGCAAGGTTTCTTCAGGGGCCCTGAGGTTGTGACTTCTAACTATGGAACCATGACTTGTGACCTGTGATCATGGGATAGGGACACCTGGATCTGTCTTCAGCATCCACAGAGCACTCACAGTGTTCCCAGGATGATCTACTTTGGAGGAGATGCTCTGAAAGATATGGTTACTAACCTTCAGGTTGGACTGGACTGGTCCTACACGGGCCGTAAGGTAAACTAGAAATTTTGAGGGGTAGTTACAAGATGCCAGAATTTGCCTTGACATGAATGGGCCCTGTGTGACAATTATCCACAGGGAGTAGCTGCCTCAGGAGTTGTCACTGGAGTTCAGAGCCCTTCAGGTTGGCACTTCTGTTTCTTAATGGCAAAGAGGGGAAAGAGAATCCCAATGGGGCCAAGCCAAGAACACAAGCGCCCAGTTTCAGTTCTCTCCCACACTTGCACCCCAGCACCAGGGGAAAGGAGGTTTGTGCTGGGAACTGCAACAAGTTCCTGCCCCTCCCTGCTACCCTCACCTCTTGGACTCACCAAAGCTTCTCCCTGGAACTCCAGAATCTGACTCATGACCCTTTAGTATCAGATCTGAAGGCAGCAGTCAGACCTGCTGGAACAGAGCAGGGTACTCAGGCTGTTTAAGACCTCTCAGGCCCACCTCCAGAGGGGAGAACAGGATATTTCTAGGACCAAGACCGCCCTGACATGTCACCTCCCACTCCAAGAAAACTTTGGTCCTTCTAGCACCTCAGACTGGGCGCCTCTGGAGAGTATCCCTTCTGTTCAACACTCAGGGGAGGGACTTGGGGTTCACCTTACCCTATCTAGCCCATCCTCTGGATCTCTCAGAGGCCTTGCAAAAGGGATGCGACAGTCTAGAAGCCCCAGAGGACTGGACAAAAAGCATGTATGTTGATGGGGTAATGATGGCAGAAAGGCAGTTTGCTGGGACCGGGAACTCTGCAGAAAGAGCATCAGGATCCCGGACAGCACTGGTAGTCTTGACCCCTCCCCCCTCCAGTGAATCAAGAAACCAGGCATCGAGGCTCTGGGGGCTGCTTTTATGGGGACGACCTGACAGAGGGCATGGTCCGTACAAAACCGGGAACAATACATACATATATATATTATATACAGAGACGGGGTCCTCCAAGGACGGGGCAGGGGCGGCCGCTGGCCCGAGAAGCCGGAAGCGCCCCGCGGCCCCGCCCACCCGGCTCCGCCCCCTCCATCTGCCGGGTGAAGCACAGGGGCCCGGCACTGAGACAGCCAGCTCTTCCGGGGGGATGGGGGCACGTCTGAGGGAAGGAGAGGGGCAAGAAATACTGATCGATGTTAATGGTCTATTTACAGGGAACAAGGAGAGGCCGAAACGGATGGAAAGGGGTTGTTTTTAAAAAATGAACAAAAACCCAGGCTTGGGGCAGGGGCATGAGCAAGTGGCAAAACGAGATGGATTTTGAAAGGGGAGGGGATTTAGGGGGGTCTCACCTCCTTGGTCAAAGCCCCAATTTGGGGTTGAAGTGGGGAAACGGAGTCGATTTCACTTAGAAAGCAGGCTGCCAGCAGGGCAGCCCTGGTCTCCAAAAAGATGAGTAGTAAAATTTCGCCCTCCAGTCAAAACATTGAAAACAGTGCGGGGCGGGGTGGGGTGAGGCTGAATCTCTGTGATGTTAGTACAAGGCTTCCAAGTGTGGCCCTGAGCAGGGCTGGAAAGGGCAGCGCCTGGCTTTCCAGAGAGAAAGGTTGCCCTTGCCTAAGACCAGCATCTCTGCAACCAGGCCCCCTAAGCTGACCTCCCCTCCTCCCTGACATTCCCAGGCTTGGCCAGGAAACCTGGACCCCAGAGAGGCCACAAAACAGTTCAGGAGGAGGTTATGGCTATTTGGCACCTGGGAGAGGGGAGGCACAAGGAGAAATTGAGGGCTGCTGCTCTTTCCAGGAAAAGGGGAACTGGGGACCAGGTGTCCTGGACTCTACTTTCCTCTACTCTCACTCCCCTTTTCCC
This sequence comes from Geosciurus inauris, assembly GCA_004024805.1. Taxonomy (NCBI): domain Eukaryota; kingdom Metazoa; phylum Chordata; class Mammalia; order Rodentia; family Sciuridae; genus Geosciurus; species Geosciurus inauris. Next base: position 38,347 of record PVHX01005153.1, on the reverse strand, counting down.
GAAGGATACATGAGAAATCAGTGCAGGGCCAGGCCCAGCTGCTGGGCTCTGGGGTGGGCTCTATCCTTCCCCAGGATAGGGAACAGGTATAGGAGGTGTTGAGGCAACCCCCACCCCCAAGCAGGAGGGTCAGAATGCAACAGACAGCACAATGATAGGGGAGAGGGAAGGGCCAAGAAGGTAGAATCTCAAGTCAAGAGGCCCAGGGGCACCCAGAAGCCCCATGGGTAGGGAGCAGCCTCCAGTTGGCGAGATGCTGGGAGAGCCTCAGCCCCACTCCAGTCCAGAGACAAAGGCTGGAGGTTGTAATGTCTGGCAGTTTGTTCTGCAGGTCCATGTGTCCATCCACCACCCAGGCCAGCCCTAAGCTTCCCTTGGCCTCTATGCCTCAGCCCTATGGGGCAAGAAGGAGGCCACCCTTCCAGCCACCACTGTCTGCCCGGGCCACCTTAAGGGGGCCTATGATATGGGCCCTCTGGTCCCTGAAGCTGGGGGAGGTGGGGTGGAAGGGTAGGGGGAGTCGGGGCACCTGTCCCCAGGCAGAAAGAGGGTGGGATGGGGTATTGAGGACAGGGGAGGGAGGACAATGGGAGGGGATTATTATTGTCCGGTCAAGGAATGATTCCTGTTAAGTAGAATTGGAATTCCTCAGTGTTTGCAGGTTTCCTTCCAGTTCTGAAATCTGGAAAACAAGGATCTGTGGTCAGGCCTGGGCACCATACATGACCCTGCTTCCTCTGCCACCCCAGTGAGGAAATGACCCTGAGCTCCCAGGCTGCGGCATCCCAGGGTCCACAGGTGCTAGCTGGGGCAATCGTGCTGATCCCTTCACAAAGCCCTGCCCCTGGGTTACCGGGGGGCCTACCTTGTCCAGGAGCTTGTCCATTTCCTCCTTCCGGGCTAGCTCCGACTCCTCCAGAACCCGTCGCTGTGCAGTCTCCTTTTTCAGGAACTCGATCTCCCTGGAGACAGGTAATGGACAGATAAATGGTGGGTAAGGGTATGTAGTCTGGCTTCTGCCCAGGGAAGAATCAGGGTCCTTAGTCCTGTCCTCAGCTCCACCTGCCAGCTCTGCTGCACTGCTTCTCAGGTCAGGAGGTCCCAGGATTCCTAAAGTCTCCAAGGCCTGGCCCTGTGCTGCCTCTGGGCCTTAGCCATTCCAGGCCCAGGTACCCCACCTTGGGGTCCTCCAACCTCAGTGCTCCTTGTTTTCCTCTTCGGGGGAGGGGATAGGGACTGCCACTGAAGGTCTCTCAATACTCTGGGGCCCAGGATCCATAGCCTCCCACACGTACTTCTGCTGGTAGTCCTTGATGAGGCGCTTGGCCTTGCTGTACTTGCGCTCCAGGGCCTGGTACTGGGCCTGGGTCTCCCGCAGGTGCTCGTCCACAGCCTGGCATAGGCTCTGCGCCTCACCCCAGTAGCCCTCCAGTTTCTCCATGCGCTCCTTGTTTTCCTCCACGCTCTGCTCCAGCTGTGCCTTCTCCACCCGCCATCGTCCCTTCTCCTGCTCCAGGCTCTGCAGCTGAGAAGGAGGAGTGGCCCTGGGTTGGTGTGGGCCAGAGGGAGCTCAAGGGCATCCCCATCTGACATTGGGGCCAGAATCTCCTGGGGATTACTGCAGATATGGAACCCACTGACCCCCAACTACTCACTCTCCTTGGCTGAGCCTAGGAACTGAAAGCCAGAGAGAGAAGAGGTGGAAAATCAGCCTCAGGGCTCCTAGCCAGGGTCTCTGTCACTGCACCACACTCCCAGGGAGGCAGGAGGCCTCTGTTAGTCACTGACTAGCTCTTGCAGTTTCTGTCTCAAGCCTCAGCCCTCCCATCTATAAAATGGGAATGATAACTGTCACCACTGCCCCCCATCCTCAGCTTGCAAGGGAGCTTTTAACACAGATGAGATGGAAGATGTGAAAGACAGCACATCAGCAACGATGAAGGTCACCACTGCTCTCTGTCTTTTCTGCAGCCCTGGCTGCTGATGCTTCTGGGACTTCCTGAACAATCCAGTCTCTCCCAGCTCCCAGGTAACTTTTGGTCTCCAACAGCTCAGCCTGGATCCTTTGTTCTCTCCACACTCACTACCTGGGGCAGGGACCCAACCTCCCATACCACCTCTGTGTGCTGAGTCCCAAATTCCAACTTCAGCCCAATCTCACTCCCAACTTCCAGCCTAGTTCTATCTCCCAGCTCCTCATAAGCACCATGCCCCAAACCAGAGCCCCCACCTGCATAAACCAATGTCTACTTTCCAGACGTGCTCACCTGTTAGAAGGCACTACCATTTAGTCACCTCAAAACCAGCCATTTTGTTCTTTGTCTCCAGCCACACAACCCTTCCTGTAGACCCTCAGACTTTCCACAGGGCCTTTGTACACGCTGTTCCCTCTGTGGGGAATGCCATGTACCCTCTCTTTTGCTCGTTATTACTCACCTGCTTCTCCCTTGCTCTCTACTCCATCTATCGCCGCCCCAGAGAAGCTCCCTGTGACTCCATCAGCACAACACAGCCCATTCTCACCAGGGCCAAGTTTTTTTTTCTGCTCTAGGGGCTCAATAAGCCTGTCCACTCCTACACAGTCCCATGTCAACTTGTAACAATAGTCACTGGTGTGCAGACTCTAAGCTGCATGAGGACAAGGACCAAATCTGCTTTTGCCTGTCATGGTGAGTGACTGGAATAGTGCCAGCCATCCAGAAGTTACTTGAAGGATGTCTGTAAATTGGAGGCCCCCTTAGGTCAGGTGCAGTGGTGCATGCCTGTAATCTCAGTGACTTGGAAAGCTGACGAAGGAGGGTCACAAGTTCAAAGCCAGCCTCAGCAATTTAGTGAGGCCCTAAGTAACTTAGCAAGACTTTGTCTCAAAATAAAAAAAAGACTGAGGATGTAGCTCAGTGATAAAATTCAATCCCCAGTACAAAAAAAAAAAAAATTGAAGGCCCCCTGCTTTCTGTGCCCCTGGATAAAACTCTGACTTGCCCCTCCCCTTGAATGCCCGGCATACACCTAGAAACATGGCCTGTCACCTCAACCTTGGAAATGAGGCTCCAACCCACCCTTCCTTTCCATACCCTTGACTTCTATCTGGGTAGTCCTGGACCACCCTAACAGGTACTGCCCAGGCCTCCAACCAGTTTCCCTACCTCCAAGTCCTGCCTGCCCTCACATCCTCCCACTTTTGGGGCAGCGACCTTCTGAAAACCCCCAATGACCACACAGCCCCATACCATCTATAGGACCAAGGCTAGAGTCCTTAGAGGGGAGAGAGCACACTGCTAGCCAGAGCCCACCCTAGTCCAGCCTGCCCACCACAGGACTGGCACTGCAGCTTGACGTCCTCCTCCCAGAACCAACCTCCATGCTCCAGCTTGTCTCCCTGTGAGGAATGCCCTTCCTCTGCCTCAGCCACTCCATGCACAAGTGGAAGTGAATGTACACGTGTACCTGGGTGTACTGGGTCCGCATGGCCCCTGTAGACCCATCTCTCCCACACTAGAAACCTTGTGGGGGTTGAAACTCCTTCAATATGAAGTCTGTGTATCTACATGCCTAGGTGCCAAGAGTGCTGGCACCCAGTGTTCTCATAAGCATCTGTGCATGGACATATGCATGTTTGTATGTCACGTGTCTCCAGCTGGTGCTGTCAGCATTAGCATCTGTGCTGCTTGCTCAGGTGAAAATATGCATGTCCTGTAACACTGTTCCCAAGCCAGGTGCGCTGAATGATGGTCACACCAGTGTATGTCAGAGCACTCAAGGGCAGTGGGTCCATGTGTCCTGCTAATGGCCCTGGTGGAATGTCACAGGAAGCACAGGTGCGTTGTCCTGTGATTATGTCTGTGCAGAGGGTGTGTCTAGGTGTCTGGGTCTGTGGATACTGTGTGCTTGGGTTTAGGCTCGCATGCGTTAGGGTGTGTACCTCTGGGTAGTTTGTATTTATCACTCGGCCTGTATGTGGAAGAAGTGTGTGGGATAGTATAAACACCAAGACATCTAGGGCTCTACTTAGCCTGCTCCAGTGTAACAGCTAACACTCTTTTTAAAAAATATTTTTATTAGTTGTTGATGGATCTTTGTTTATTTATTTATATGTGGTGCTGAGAATCGAACCCAGTGCCTCACATATGCCAGGCAAGCACTCTACCACTGAGCCATGACCCTAGCCCCAACACTCTGACTTTTTTGACTGATCATCTCCTGTGTGAGGAACTGTGTATTATCTCATTTAATCCACACTGGGCTCTTACGGCGCTGCTAGTATTTTTGCCCATCTTAACAGCTGAGGAGATGGAGGCCCAGAACCGCAAATGAGTGGTGGAGCAGATGAGTCTGGAGCTTGAGCTCTTAGACTGCATTCCCTCACCTCACAGTCATCTGCTTCAAGAGCATCTGTGGCTGTGGGTGGAGTATGAGTGTCAACTGCTGCAGGTGTGAGGGTGGGGGATCCTCCCTCTGGCCCTTAGGCCTGCTCCTCAGCACACACTCAACAGACATACGCGTGAACACATGTGCACACACACACCCTCACCTTCCTTTTCAGCTGCTGGATCTCTGCCTCAGTCACAGCGTGCTTGATCTGGAGCTGCAGGGCACAGGGGGTGGTACTCAGCTCTGGCAGGGTAGGACACTGCCTGCCCTCCTCCCTCCACCCGGGCCCTCCTCCCACCTCTTTGAACTTGTGCACCAGCTTCTCAGGCTCCATGTCCACAGGAGATAATGCGTCTTCATTCTCCGCTAGCTCAAACACCTCAATGGCCATCTCGCCACCTGGGAATGTGGGGCTCAGCTCCTCATCCTCGTCAGTGGCATATTCCCCTGTCTGTGAAGAGAGACAGGTGGCTGTGGGCCCTACCCACCCCTGCTGTTCAGCAACCCTGTGACCAGTAGCTGTTTGCCCATGTTATACTTGGAGCTGGCCAGAGGTGTGGTCCATGTCCCCCCATCATCCCAGGAGTCCCCTGAAGGCAGGAGTAGTTTCCCTGTAAGACTAGGACCCTAAAAAACAGCCCATACTGTCCTCTTCACAATATGGGTCCCCTGAGGTTTGGACCTGTCTCTCCTTAGATTAGACTCCCTAAGGTTAGGGACTATGCCCTACTCTCAGAGTGGGGACTCTGCGAGGGACCAAGAAGGCTATCTGAAGACAAAGGGTGTAGCTCTTCCATCAGACTAGGGGTTCTCTGAGTGAAGGATCTGCTTTTGCTCCCTCAGACTGGGGACTCCAGGGGGGGGGGCTTCTTTAGCAGGCCTGGGAAAGCCTAGGAGATGTCTGTACTGCTTCATCTGGCCAGCAGGGGGCGACCAAGCCACCAGCCAGGCCCAGAGTCCCCTACCTCCTCATCATCCTCCCCATACTGGGCGTATCTCTGCTCCATCATCTCCCGCTGCCATCGCTCTTGTTCCAAGGTCTGCTGAATTAGCTGGGCTACTTCACTCTGCTCTCCCGGCCGCTCCCGGCCAATCATAAACCTGCAGGGGCACCAGTGTCATCCCCTGCCTGTTTTCAGCTGGTAATACCAGCATCCTCCCTGCTAGTGCTGCCCTCTCCAAGCCCAGGCCCTCCCAGGGGAGGTGAAATGAGAGGCTGAGTCCAGAGGCTCCAGTGTTAATAATGAATGGGGGAACTGGGGAACCTTACTGGCTTTCCTTCCCAGAGGAGTCAGGAAGGCCCATTAGCCCTCCTGGACAGTATGCAGGAGGTGGATGTCAGCCAAACTTTGGGCTAGGCTGCAGAGGACAGACATAAGCTCAGGAGCTGCTAGGATAGGGGGCTCTTTCACTACTACGTAGGAGAAAACGAAGCAGGGGAATGGCAAAGATGACCCATCCCAGCAGGGCTGGGGCTGTGGAGGTGTGTCTTGGGTTGGCTCCATGTCCCTGAGCTCCAGGAAGGGGCGGGATGATGCTGACTAGAGATTAGGATGGAGAGGAAATAGTGGAACTTCCAGGCACCAGCCACTCCTCCCGTGGCCACCCACATCCTGTTTCTCTCTACCACCCTTTCCTGGGGGTAGTGCCCCTCTTGGAGGGGCCAGGGAGTGATCCTTAAATGTTATGCCAGAGATGAAATGGACACGGGGAACTTGGAATCTAATCCTTGGGTTTGTGGGTTCAGGGAGCAGTCTTTCCAGGATTACAAGGGGCTAGTTGGGAGGATGGTTTGAAGCTGCAGATGAGAGGAGCCCAGTTTGATTGGCATTCATTCTGCACATCTTGGTTCTTGAGTGAGTCAGAGACAGGCAGGGGGAAAGGAGAATAAGCCTGGACAGTATGGAGGAGCATGGATGGTGGGCCTAGAAACCTGAGTGGCCAGGAGCCAGGAGCTCAGGGTGGGAAGGCAGGCCTGGGGCAGGGGACTATGGGCACAGAAATTTTTGCAGGCAGGGAGCCAGTGGAACCTTGACTGGATGTGAGCAGGTGGGCACAGTGGCCACATGCCTGCTCTCATCCCACCCGCCCCACTCCTTGGGCTCTCACCGCACTCGGCCCTTGGTGTTCCTGAGCACAGAGGCTGCAAAGCTCTGAGTCACTCCCACCAGACTCGTTCCATCCACCTCCACCAGGAGATCATTCACCTGGATCCTAGGGGAGGTGACATTGGTTAAGAGGGTCATGAGGGAAACCATGAAGCTGGGGTAGAGATGGACCCCTCCCATCAGAAACTTGAGGAGTTTTGTCTACCTGCAAAACATTCATGAGACCAGAGGACTAGGTGTTGACCAGGCCCACCTGTGTGGACATAGAGCCTGGCATGCCAACCAGACACAGGTGTCTAGGTCTAGGAGAGGAGGCTGGTACAATTCATGTGACAACCACACTCTTGCCCCCTCCTCCATCACACTCAACAGGGTGGTATGACATCCTCAGAGTCCATCTCTGCCATGCACACATGCCCCATGCTGCCTTCTTACATGGTGGACACTTCTGCCCAGACCTGAGTCCCCAGATGTTTTCTCAAGTCTCAGATCTGAAAAGCACCCTCGTGCCCACACCCACCCATACTGACAGAGGTACACCCCACAGGCACTCTAGCTCTGGCTCCAGGAGCCCTGTCCTCTATGCAAGGGAGAGATGGGATGATGGAGCCTAAACTGCCAGGTGATGCTCAGGGGCCTTGAGCACCTCCTTCCTCCATACTGCCTCTGGTCTGGAGAAATCCAGGCTTTCTCTCAGGGCTCCACATGGAAATGGAGACATAGCCTAGTATAAACAGCTTGCCCCACATGTCCCAAGCCCCCATGTGGCATGAGCTTATGGACACACTCATGCACCCACACATACTCCCTAACTAGCAGGTGACAATGGGTGAGGCTCTGGAAAATTCAAATTGGGAGGGAAAGAGGTAAATAAAAGAGCAGGGACTGTCATCCTTTCTGTTCCCTGCCCCTTTCCATGCCATCTGGGCCACAACAGGCAGAAACTCTCTGAATGGGGAACCAGGCTCTAACCACATGACAAGTCAAGCCAGCCCTCACAAAGACACCTGCTCATCCCTGTCACAGGAGGGGGTCTGGGTTTGGAGGTGCCACCACAAAGGACTCCTGATGCCAAGTTCTCACTTACAGCCTCCCTGAGGGGTACCCACAGCATGGTTCACCTCCGCTCTGCCTCACCCTGCAGCATACGCACAGGAGAAGAGCTGACACAGGTGTGACCTGGCTGGCCTAGAGCTCCATGAAACCCTCCTGGTCCCTCTGGCTCACAGAATTTACCCCTCTGCCACAGATGCTCAGCACAGGCACACACAAAGAGCAGCCCCACCCCAGAGCACGCCCCCAACTGGTCTCATCACACCAAGGCCCTCTGAGCACTGGCCATTCGGCCTGCCTTCTGCTTCCCTGCCTAGAATTTCTTGCACTTGCTGGGCCTAGCCACCTCCTGTCCCACCTTCAGCTCTCAGCTCCCACGTCACTTCCTCCAGGAGGCCTTCCCTGATTCCCAGAGACATCCAGCCCTCCTGTGTTCTGCCTTTATGTATCGTTCTTCATTCTGCCACTTCCTGTGTGTCGCTTGTCTGGTGTCCCCCTACCTTACTACACTGCCTGCTTCCTGAGGGCAAGCCCCTCAACACTGACTGAGTGGGGCCTGGCACCAGCCCACGGGAAGCTAGGCACTCTATATTTATCCTGTGAAAGACATGTTCAGATACACTCCAGAAACACAGCCCATACTCCCCGTACAAGGCCAACACACACGAGACACACAGTCCCCATCTTTACCACACCTCCTCCAGAACACAAGCTCCATGAGAGGGGGGTTCCCGTCTGTTTGTCCACTGCATATCCCCAGGGCCTGGCACAGCACCTTGCAGGGCAGTGCTCCACAAACATCTGAACCACACAGAGCGCACAAGCCTCCCAGGAGCAGCCTGTCCCCCACCCAGTGGTTCACTCCACAGATGACGTTGGGGAGGGGGTTGAGCAAGAGTGGGGAGGTCAGGGGGGTGGTACCTGCCATCCCGATGGGCTGCGCCACCCTCCGTCACAGTCTTGACGAAGATGCCCAGCTTCTCTAGGCCCATGTCGGCCCCGGCCCCCATGCCGATGATGCTGATGCCCAGACCCTCGGAGTCTGCTGGACAGAGGGGCAAGATGTCAGGGCCAGCAGGACATCCTTCAACCTGAACCCTCACTCCAGGGAGCAGCTTCCCTCCAGGACACAGTCTCCAAGCTTAGGGAATGTCCCACAAGTGGGAAAGGGGCATGGTTCTATCCACTTCTCTTTACCAGGCCACCAAGAATGGCCTTTGGTGCATTCCCTCCCCTTTGTCCCTTTTAAAGAGCTCACAGGCAGCAGGGTGTGCCAAGGGTAGCAGGAGTGAGAGACTAGCATACATGCAGATGACAGTGCATGGCTGGATACTACAGTGACACAGCCACATCAATGCTTATAGCACCACAATCCACATAGCTAAGCTATGGAGCCAACCTAGGTGCCCTTCAACAGATGAATGGATTAAGAAAATGTGGTATATATACACAATGGAGTGTTACTCAACCATAGTCGATAGAAATTTTGGCATTTGCTGATAAATGGATGGGTCTAAAGACTACAATGTTAAAATAAGCCAGACCCCAAAAGTCAAAGGTTGAATGTTTTCTCTGATAGGTGGAAGCTAGTCCAAAATAAGGGGGGAAAAGAGATTG
>PVHX01005153.1:16253-29098 GCA_004024805.1 Geosciurus inauris | reverse complement strand
AAGGGGGTAGGGAAGGGGCAAGTACTGGGGACCCAATTAGAACAAATTATATTCCATGCTTTTATTATTATATCAAAATGAATCCTGATGCTATGCATAACTAAAAAAGAATGAATAAGAGGGGGAGAGTGCATGGCTGGTATGGGGTCTGTGACAGGACTTGGCCTTAATGCTTTTGGTCCCTCTCCAAAGCAGTCTCATCTATACCCAGAGCTTCACTGACCAAAGACCTTGTCTTCTCTTGCCTACTTAGCCACAGCTGTCTGGCCTACCTCATGGGTCTCTCACATCCAAACTGGTGACCTTCCCTCACAGACACTCCTCCAGGGAGCTGGCACCACCACCCTCCTGCTGCCAGGCCTGACGCACCCCACCCCCTCATAGCCTCCGATGAGCCAGATCTCCACCAGGTCCTGCTGACCCACCCTCCCCTGCTCCACCACCACCTAATCCACACCAGTGGTCTCTATCCATCTCTGATCCTGCATCACAGCCTGATGTGGTCCTCCTTCTAGAATACTTTTCCCATGCCTTGCAATGTCTCCCAATCCATCTTCGGGTAAAGGTCATGGTCTGGGGGCCCTGTCTACACACTCTTCCTCTTTCACTGTGAAAATGCATCCCAGCCCCTCTCCTCTCTCCCTCATCCCCTGAATTTCTCCTCTTCAAGCTCAACTCAAGCTTCACTCCCTTAGTGCTGCCCGCTGTGTGGTCAGGTTCTGTTAAATGCTTTTACAGCAGCAATCCTCCCTTCCTACACCTGTTACAGCTCCTAAGGACACAGTGGCTGTTCATCCATGTCTGCTCCCTGTCGGTCTCCCAGACAGGACACCTCCTGAGGTAGGGAGCCTGGTTTGGTCCATCACCAACCCTCCAACAGAGCCCAGGGCCTGATATGGTGGTTCATTAATTGAATGAGCGGGGAGTGAGCGGCTGCACACTGCGCCTAGGCTGGGCTAGAGCGCACGAGCAGCTATGGGGCACTCTGAGGAAAGGCCAGGTAAGGCTGCCAAGGGCCCAGGTTGGAGGAGAAGCCCAGTATGTCTGAGAGAGCCCCCAGGTGTGCTGCTCAGAGGCTGGCACCAGAGAGGAGCCTAGGTGAGCCATGTGGCCTAGACCAGGCCTCTCACCCTTCTCCAGCTCCACAGGGAACAGCTCCAACCTCTCCACCCGCTTCTCCAGCTCATATTCTGCAGAGGCTGCCATGGGATCCACATCCTCATTGCGCCGGTCGTAGTCCTCGTTGGAGTAGGTGCTGAATACCTGGGGAAGGGCAGCTTGTCAGAGGCCCCAAGAGGGCAAGGGCAGAACTGGTATGAAAAGGCTGAGGCAACAGGCTGAGCCCCACTGATGCCCCCTGCTCCCCTTCTGCCACAGGCCTTTCCCTCACCCCAGACAGACCTGAGATGAAGCCTCCCTCAGTCCCGGGATAACCCCAGCTCTAAGCAAAGTTCTGAAGCCTGAGGGGCAAGAAAGAAAGGCCCCTAGCCCGCCCCATCCACACGGCAGCTACAACTAGCACAGCAGGTGTGTGCGGGGACAGACGGGCACTACTGGAGGGACTGTCCAGCTCAAGAACCTAGACACCCAGAGCAGAGAGAGAGGGAAGGACAAGACCCAAGGGTCAGACAGGTGAGGGTGGACATAAAGACAGAAAGATGGGAACAGCTGAGCAGAGAGGGAGAGGAGGGGGAAGAAAGGATAAGGACTGTGCTGGAGGATGCCAGATGTGGGGTGAAGGGCAGAAGGGAGAGATGGGGAGAGGCAGGACCCCACTCTGCCCTGCACCTGAGGCAGACAATGTGGGCAGAGGAGAGAAGCAAGAAGGACCCTCTCTACTGCCATGGAGAAGGGCAGGCCCTCTAACCCCAGGGGCACCTCAGGGACAAGAGCAAAGATGAAAGCTGGCCCCTAAGCCCAGGCCTGGGTCCCTCTGGCTGCTGAGTTGTGCCTCCTGTGCACAAGGAGACCCAGGCAGAGACCCTAGGACCCATGTCCTAAAAGGACCAGGGATCCTGGGGAAGTGGCAGCCTCTGTCTCTGCCATGGTATCTCTCTGCTCTCTCCTCCTGGGTCTCTCTGTCAAGGTGAACTCCCCAGCTCCTACCCTCCCTCAAAGGACCAGAGATGGTGGGGCAGGAGCTCTGTGGGAGAGCCTAATTCTGGTCACAGGCAAGGTGCTCCTATGGGAGTGTAATGAGCACCATTTGGGGTACCATGATTTGTTTGGCTTCACTCCCTGCAATGACAGGTTGGCACTACTTGGAGCCAAGTGGGGACAGGGAGAGTGGGAGCAGCTTTATCAGCCGGCTGGGCCTGAGGAGCTGCAGTGGGACACCGTCTCCCCCAACGACCCTGCCAGGGCCCCCTCTGCTCCAGGAGCTGGCCCCATGGGCACTCCTGTGTCCCAGCCTTTGTTTAGGCTTGCTCCATATCATCCCCACCCCCCACCACAGAGGCTCACTGCCATGGTGAAGGGGGAGGGGCACTTATAGGACTAAGTAGAAGCATAGTTGGGAGGGGCCTATGTGGTCACTTAGTTCAATGCTCTCAATTTCACAGCATCAGAGGCACACAGGTTCAGGCCCACGAGGCTCATGTGGCACTGTGCAGTGGTCAGTGGGCTACTTTCCCAATATCTGGTCAGCAGCCCAAGCCCCTTAGAGAAACAGAACACCCATTCCACATAAAATCCAAGACACTGGGTTGGCTGGCCAAGTCACAAGGGTTAGTCAGTGGCAGGGCAGGATGGGACCATACTCAACCGGGCTCTGGCAGGTGGGTGACCAGTCACAGAGGCTCCCATTGCACAAGTGCTCCAGGCCTTGGGACAGGAGCTGGGGTGAACCTAGACCCAGTAAATTGGCTCTGGCCCACTTTTGCATCTGAGGCCCCTTCACCATCTGCTCCAGGAGAGAGGGTCCTTCATCCCTCTCCTGGTTACCCAACTACCACCACAGATACCCCACTGTGACCTCCGAAACACACCACATCCTGTCATGGGCCTTGCCCTTCCCTCTTAGCCTATCAAATCCTGTTTAATTTTCTTTTCTTTTTTGGAACTGGGGACTGAACCAGGAGCATTTTACCACTGAGCCACATCTCCAGTCCTTTTTATTTCTTGAGACAGGGTCTCCCTAAATTGCTGAAGATCTCACTAAGTTGCTGAGGCTAGCCTCCAACTTACCATCCTCTCACCTCAACCTCCTGAGGTGCTGGGATTACAGGCATGTGCTACTGTTCCCAGCACCTGTTTACCTTTCAAATCCTGCCCCCTGCAGGAATTCCAGGACTCAAGTTCAGAGGCCCCAACCCAATAGCCCCCTCCTATCAAACAGCCCTGGGCCCAGTCCCACCTCCCAGGTGACAGTCTAGAACTACATTCTCTGTCCTCCATGGAATACTCCACTTCTTCTTTTTTTTTTTTTTTTGGTACCAGGGATTGAACTCAGGGACACTCGACCACTAAGCCACATCCCCAGCCCTATTTTGTGTTTTATGTAGAGACAGGGTCTCACTGAGTTGCTTAGTGGGATTATAGGCGTGCGCCAGCGGGCCCAGCTGGAATACTCCACTTCTATAAGGGCAACAACTGGGTCACTGGAGGGAGAGCGAACCCTGGACTCAGGATCAACGCAGGGGTGGCAAGGAGAAGGAACCTGTGGCCCCTGCATCAGGGTGGGTAGGAGGAAATCCCCAGCATGGCCAAAAGTCACTCAGCGCCTACATAGTGCCTTGGCTCTCATCCTGGGCGGCCAATCTCACTGTCACTAGGGAGTCAGGAAGCACTGCTCCAAATCATGTGCTATTTTTTACCAAAAAATCAGGGTAAGGTGTCAGATATAGACAGAAGCCCAGACCACACTCCATCTCTGAGGGCATCCAACTGCTGGTGGGAGCAGGGGTGGGGGCCTCCTGATTCCCTCCAGGAATACCACATATTCCACTCAATTCAGGAGCCCACTGCCTTTAAAGGGGACAGGGGATGGAAAAGCTCCTAAGGTCCAAGCCAGGGCAAGGGGCAGGCCTGGGAAGAGAACAGCCACTCTCCTTTAACGTTTTACTTAGGCTATTGTCTAGGCTGGGAGGTGGGAGAGGGCAGAGGGTGAGAACTCTGGGCAGGCAGAGAAACTTGGGCAGCTTCAGTGTCCAGTAGTTATGGAAACTGCAAGCAAACAGATGAGGCTTGGCTAGGGAAGGTAAAGGCTGGGCAGGGTCCAGGCCAAGGAAAGTCCCAGGACCTGGATACTTCCACCAGGCAGACCTGGAGCCAGGCACAGATGAGTCTGGGGTGGTGGGAACCATCAAGGCTGAATGTGCCAGTCAAAAGTGGAGGGCAGGGTCTGGGGTTATGGCTCAGTGGTAGATTGCTTGCCTAGCATGCATGAGGCATTGGGTTCCATCCCCAGCACCACAATAAAAACAAACAAACAAAATAAACAAACAAACAAACAACAACAAAAAAGTGGAGGGCAGTGGGATGGGGGGCTCAGGTTCTTAATTCCTCCCAAAGAACATCCCCTCCACACCAGCACTATTTTGAGGATCTCAAAGCACAGGCACAGTCCACAAACCAATTACCAATAATGGTGGTGAGGATGGGAGTGCAAACTGAGACCCCCCAAAAGGGGAAGCTCCCACCCTCTTTCAGGGTACTCAGAGAATGTGGCAAGAGCACTTGGGGCCTGCTAAGGCCACAGGAGTCTGTTCTATTGAGCTGCCAAGAGCAAAGGCTTGTGGGCCTCTGCCAGGCACCCTGGGGATCTCCCGGCCCCACCCCTTCTCCTTCATGGTCTGCAGAAGGCCTTCCCCCTCAAGGGTAACACAAAGTTTCCCCTCCCTATGCAATGAGGGACCTGGGAAGACAGCCCAGCACAGACCCCAGGGAACAGAGCTCCAGTGCCTTGGTCTTTCCCTCAGCCCCAGTCACATGTCCATGGCCCAGCTCACCCTCACGACCTGCTTCCCTCTTTCACTTCTGCAAAGTTGGGTGGGGGGTACAGACAGGGAGGAAGAAGAGACACCGTCCCCTACACCTTTGTTTTGGGAAGTTTCTGGCTTCCCACTCCCTCACCGGAGCCAGCTCCCCTACAGGAGACAGCAGCAAGTTTTTCTAAGCCCCCTGACCCATCTTTCTCTGAGTGGAGCAAGTCATCTGTAGGGAGTGTCTCCTGAGGACACCCACGCCCTTTCACGCCATCCAAGTCCCAGCCTCTGGCAGGCTCTGGAGGAAGGAATGTCTGGGAGAAGAAGGGAAAGCAGGTGTCCCAGAGCCCACACGGGGCAGGGCCTGGGCGGCTGGTGCTGGGCAGGGTAGCAGGCAGAGGAACCTGAGGGCAGGTCGGGGCAGGTCGCCAGGTCGCAGACCTGAAAATCTCCCTCTGACAAACAGCTGGAACTCCCCCACGCCCCCCTCAGGGTGGGAACTTCTGGGTAGGGGGCTGGATGGCAGGGGTTGACTCAGCCTGCCAAACCCCGCTGGTTTGTGGAAGTGGGGGCAACCGCGTGCACGTGGCAGGGGCAGCGCGGGGGCGGCAGGGGGTTCACTCACTTGGATTGGCGCCGTGCTGAAATGGATCTTCCGGCTCGGGGCGGGATCCTCTTCCTCCGAGAGCCCCGGAATCTCCACGCACCCCGACTCGGGCTCGTAAGGGGGCTCCGCGTCTTCCTCGTCTTCTTCATCATCCTCCTCTAGAGCACTACCCCCAGAGTCCTCCCCGAGCCCACTGTAGGCGCTCACGTCCACCAAGTCCGCCTCCGAGAAGTCCTCCTTCTTGGACTCGTCTGCCTCCTCTGGGGCCACGTCCGGGACCCGCCCATTGCCCACTCCCCTCTCTGGCGCTGCCACCGTTACCGCCTCCTCCTCGGGGGCCGCTTGGGCCTTGGGCTCCTCGGGTAGCGGGCTGGCTGTGGTTCCCGGGGTGCTGCCATTCTCCAGGGCCGCATGGACTGTCACCTCGGCCTGGATCACTTCCCCGGGCGCAGATTCGGCCTCCGACTCCCCGCTCTCCTCCACCTCCACCGGCTTAATCTTGCGCACCTCCCGGGGCTTTGGGGGAGGCCGGGCGGGGGCCACTCGGTGCTGCGGAGGCTGCTGCCCTCCCGGGCCGCGCTCCTTTTCGGCAGGGGCATCCCCCGACGGGGCGGGAGGCGGCGGTGGCGGCTGGAACACCCGGGACCGCTTACTGACCAGCTTCGAGTTGACCTGGGGAGCCCCTGCGGCCGCGGCCCTGGGGGGCCCGGGCCCACGGTGGAGGCCGGTCCTCGAGTCGGCCTTCTCGAAGACCGCGCTGAGCTGGCTGACAGTCGGCGACACGGCGTCGGCGTCCAGCTTGTCCAGCGCCTCGGTGCTGCCGTTAAAGCGCACCACGACGTCCAGCTTCCGGTCCTGTAGGCCGGCGCGCTCCTGCCTCAGCAGCCGCCGCGCCGCGGCCTCCTTGTCGCCGGCGGCGGCTGCCGGGATGTTCCGTTCGAACAGCTTCCGCGTCTCCTGCAGCCGGGACGGCGGGTGCGGCGGCGGCGCGGGCTGCGCCGAGGGCGCGGGCTTGGAGTCGAAGCGGCTCACGCGCTCGGACACGCTGGTGCCCAGCTTGAGCAGGGCGCTGTGGTCCACGTTCTCGTTCAGGCTGCTGGCCCGCGGCAGCGACAGGCGCACGCCGCGTTCAGGCGCCCGCGGGGCCTCGGCCAGGCCTGCGCCGCCGCCCGCCTCGCCCGGCGGCCCCGCCGTGGTGCCCATCTGCAGGAACATACTTTTGATGCGGTGGACGTTGGAGCCATATTTCTTGTGGTGGGCCGCCTTGGGTGCCTCGTCGGGCCCGGGTGCGTCCGGCGGCTTCAGCGCCTGGATGCCCGCCTCGTAGGCGCTGCGGTGCGGTGAGGCACTCCGGAGGGGACCCCCGGGCCCCCGCGGCTCCGTCTTCATCATGGTGGGGGGAGCCGGGTTAGCATCCCCCCGCTCCCCGCTGCCCCCCTCCAGCAGGCGGCCGGCCAAGTCGGGACCACCGCCCCCTCCCCCGAAGAAAGAAACCCCGAAAGGCCTTTTCAGGCTCCTCCAGAAACCCAGCTGCCAAAAACAGTTAACCTCCCCCTAAAAAATAAAGAAAAAGAAAAGAAAAAAAAGAAACAAAAAAAATCTCCGAGCGCCCTGTGTGGGTCGCCACCCCCAATCAAGCTGCCAAAGACAGCCAGCCCCCCTTCAAAGCCCGAGCGGCCTGGTGCGGTCGCCCCCACCCAAATTAGAAGAGCGGCGGCCGGGGCCGCTGGGACCGCGCGCCCAGCCCGCGAAGCTGCGGCGGCGGCGCCGGTTCACATCGTCCGAGGCGGTGTCAGCGGGGCTGGCGGCGCGGGCGCCCCCCATTCCAGCCGGGGGCCTCGGCTCTCCGGGCGCCCGGCACCCCAGCGCCCATGGCTGCCTGGCCGGCCGGGCCGCTCCGCCGCGCCTCCCTCCCTCCCTCCCTCCCCCCCGTGCCCCGAGCCTCGGTCTTTCTCTGGCTCTGCCCGAGCGGCGGCTGCCGGAGACCGAGCGGCTGCCCTTCTCGCCGCCGCCGCTGGGGGACTGGCACCTCTGGGTCCTAAAGGGATCGGATTTCCGGGGCCGAAGCCTGTGAGCCCTCCCCTTTCCCTCCACCCCAGCGTCTCGCTCCCCTGCCTTTGGTTGGCTGGGAGTCTTCCGCTGTGCCCTGACCATGACCAGTTCTCTTCAGCCCTTCCATCCTGACCTCTGCGGCTTATCACGACCCACATAGGCGCACTACCATTTAAACTTGGAGGAGGCAACTCAACTCAGCCACGGTGGTCTCAATGCGGTCCCTCTCTTCCCCCAAAGGGAAGGGGGGATTGTGGAGAGGGGCAAAGGATCATTTCCTTCAACGTCCTTAGGGCTCCTCGAAGTGCTTCAGGGCTATTAGCATCAAAATCGCTGGGCGGCTGGTAAAAATACTGATTTCTGGGCCCTTCTCCAAATCTTGTGAGAGAGAATCTCAGAGCCTGGACCCTGGGAATCTGCATTTTAACAATATCCCACGGGGAATCTTTTGCATCTTCGAAGGTTTAAAACCTTGGCCCAGCGTTATTGACCTTGCAGTGGTGGAGGAGGAATAATAAAAGGAGGTGGCCTCCTCACCTAAGTGGCAAGGGATCCTTAAACCTGCCCTTTACTCTTGGAAAGTCTGAAAAGAGTGTCCTGTCACCTGCCTGCTCTGCAACCCAGGATAGAATTTGGGTGTTCATACCCCGACCAGGACACTATTGTCTCTCAGACAGGAAGAAGGGGTTTGGGAGGAGGAATTCTAGAGGCCTGGGGCCAAAGTTTCCCCAATGAGAGTTCTAACTTGGGTCTAATTTAAAGAATCCTGGCCATTGCCTGCGGGGGGGGTGGGGGTGGGGGTGGGGAGGGGCAGTGACCTACACATGCCCTGTCCTGGAAACCCAGAAAGCTGCCTTGAAGCTCCCCCACTCTTCACATTCACAACTAGGGGCCTAGGGCTGCCCTTTATCCCTTCACAGCGTCTGAGTCCTAGGGGGTGAAGATCTACCCTCTGGACAAGTCCAGATGTGTTGATCCCTTCCGCAGATCCCAGATGAACAGAGTGGACTCTAAGACCCAGAGAACAACTCAGGCACAAAGCTTCCCCCCCCCCCCCCACAGCTGCTTCCTGCATCTCAGGCCTTCCTGCGGCCTCTGCCTGCCTCCCCCCTCTTTCCCTTCCATCCTCTTCCTAATCTCCCACTGGCTCAGCATTGGCCTGGAAGGGCTGGCGGAGGGAGCCCTGGTACCCCTCCACTGTAGTGGGAGGGTGTGGGTTTTGTGGGATACTGACCCGTCAGTCAGCACGTGCTAAAGAGAGCTCTGTATGTGGGGGATGGGGTGTGGGGAAGCCGCCTGGGAACCCTGAATATTGGGATGGGAAGGGGCCAGGAACCGCAAGAGTGGATCTCAAGGCTGGTGCCAAGGGGGAGGGAAGATGTGGGTTCTGAGCTGGAAATGAACCCAGACCTCAGGCTTTCCCATGCGATGCCAACTACATCTTTGCCCAGTCACACAGGAGAGCATCCTTTTCCCCAATTTTGCACTCCCGGATGGGGCCCACTGAGGAAGCCAACCTCAGGCTCCCCACCAGTACCACCTTTTTAATGCTTTTTGGAAGGCCTCTTTCAGGAGAAAGCTTTGGGACTTGAATGTCCAAGCTTAAGTTTGGGGCTTGAACCCCAAGCTAAACCTGCTATGGCACCTGGGAGAGGACTAAAAGCTTACCCAGTTGGGGGTTGGGAATTTGGGCAGTGTCCTTAGAAGCTCTTTTGTAGATTGGAGGAGGGCGCAGGCCCCTGGGTGTTCTGCCCAGAATCTCCCACACCCTTGTAGTGAGTCATCTTAACTAGTCCCAGCCCAAGGGGTCTGTGCCCACGCTTCTGGCCAGGTGGGGGAGCCCCCAGTTTCTGAGGGTGGGAGGAGATGAAAACCAACTGTCAGATGCAGGCACCCTGGGACCCCCAACAACATCTCTGCAGCAGCTCGGAGTGGGTTAGAATTACTAGGATGCTTCAGTCTCCCTTGTCCAGAGATTTATGAGGGTAAAACCCCTTTAAGGGCTTTGGGATGCAAGAGGGTGGAGCCAGCCCTGACCTTGGGTGACTGAGGCTAATGAGCTGGATTCTTATTTCAGGGCTCCTGGTTACCTGAGCAATCTCCAGCTAGGATTCCTGAAGAAGCTTTTAAGGAGCTATAAGTGCTTCCCCATCACTCTTCCCCTGAGGTTAGGCACCTAGAGGCTGGACTTTCAGATGGGTAGGGAATGGGTGTCATGCTCTCCATCCTCTCTGCCTCCGTGGAGCAGTGATCCCACCTGTGAGGAGGGGACTACATTTGGGAGAGTTACCATCCTAACTGAAGGCTTTATACCCTATTTTCATTTCTCAGGCTATGATGCCCACCTCTTCCATCTCGTTCAGCACCCCAGGATAACTTAGCACCCTTATTCTTCCCATGCTCCTGGTAGAGGAGACTTTGATGGTCAAGGTGCCTGGTGGTCTTCTGATGGACATTCTTTCATTTCCTTTGTGAGAAGGAGAGAGGAGAGGAGTAGAGGAGAGAGTGGCTCCCAAGTTGATCAGGAGCCAGGCTGCCAGGGGTCTGACCTTGGCTCTGTAACCTACTAGCTCTGTGATCTTGGAAAAGTCACATAACCCCTCTGTACACTGAGAGGATAAATCAAGTCCCAGGAGAGGTGACAATGACTGCAACCCAGACAATTAGATACATGGGAAAGGTGAAGCTTTCCCAGAGCTTGCTAAAAGGCTGAAGGCAGACATAATTCACCTCAACTCTCTCCTATCTTCCCACACGCCCTCATCTGATGAGGGCCTCTGGGAAGATGCTCTTTGAGGACTGTTCCTTGAGGCTTGCTTGCTTTAAACATGGGGTGTAGCTGCAAACACAGGCAGGGAGAGGCCTGATGTGTGATAAGTCCCAGGCCTTCAGTGCTCTGGGCTGAGGCCTGGGCTAGGTGCCAAGGCTGGCTTCTCTTCCCAGCCCTGGGGCCTTGAGACAGCCTCCAAAAGTGGTTTTTCCCTGGGCACGGTCATCTGAACAGGGGCAGGTCTAGACTCTGTCCTTCAGATGTTTTGTGGTGAGCCAGTAGTCCTTGCCCCAATTTCTCCCTTTATCTGCCAGGGCCTTGGGCTAGCCGTAGGGCACTGGGAAGGTGTGCTTGTAGGTGTACACTTACATACAGCAGAGCTCAACTCTAGCATGTCAGTGTTGGCAGAGCCTTTAGAAGCCCCTGTCTGACTCTTTCACAGGAGAATGAGGAGGGCTGAGCAGTGGCTTATTCATTTTTGAGGAAAGAGACCAGGATAGGGTTCACAAGGGTCACCCATTTGGTAGGTGACCTGGGATTACTCATTTCCCCTCCCTAAGCCTCAATTTCCTTAACTGGCTCAACCTGAATGTCTGATCATCTCCTGAGCGTGGGCGACCCTGAGTATCCCCCAATCTGTGTGTGGAGCAGTGCAGGACGTGAGATTTGAAGCCACACCATTTTTGTTAAAACCTTCAAGCTGACACTTTCAAGCTATATTATATTATTATATTAAGGTAATATACAACCACAGAGTTGTGAGGATTAGTGGTGCTAAATGCATAAAGCACAGAGGAGCTGGGGTGTTGACTGTTATTGATAGCACATATATCTGAGCATGTGTGTGCGTGTGTGCACATGGGCAGGAATGACCAAGAATGAAAATTGGTATCTGCGGCTCTAAATCTTCATGGAACTTTGGGCCTCTAGTTTGTTTTGTTTTTAAGGCCCATTATGTGAAACTCTGAAATACAAAGTACTCCCTTCCTGCAGCTCCTCCAAATCTCTTGGGATCACTCTTGCAGTGAAGATCACCTCCTTTCTCTACTTCCCAAAGGGTCTTTCATTCCTGTCTGTCCATGCACTTGCAAGGAGAGGGGCCCTGAGGTCCTCCTGTAACTGAGAGACTCCTGCCGCCTCTTCTTTCTGGTTTACTCCATTTCTTTCCATCAGTCTCCCACACTTCACTCTAGTGCCCCATGGAAAGTTCAGATCCATCTTGGAGATTGGCAAGAGGACTTGTGTGTGTGTGTGTGTGTGTGTGTGTGTGTGTGTTGGGGATGGGGGAAAGGGTGGGACAGAGGAAAGATTTCACAAAATCATCAGTTGTTTTAAAGGAAAGCCTATATTTAGCATGGCTTAGAGGGCCTGTAAATATGTATTTTGCAACGCAGACAGCTGTAGCCATGGGAGCTCCAGAGACATGCAGGGAGGTCAAAAAAGAAAAAAGACAAAGAAAGAACCGGAAAGATTAGGCAATATATTTTGTCATCAGCAGATTCGAAGAACTCTTTCTACTGCCTGCTCCAACTGCTAATAATACACATTTCTATGTTTTGATGGTTTCTATTTTTCATCTGCTCTCTGAATCTTGTACAGTGGGTGCCTGAGGAGGCGACTGACTCTCAGAGTCACCTTCTTCTGCCAGCTTTTTCATTACCTGCCCTGGATCCTGCCATCTTCCACCCTGACTGGGCTAATGCGGCATCCGGCACATGTATAGCCTCCAGCACTGTCCAGCTGTGGGCCTCCCTTACTCAGCTCACTTCAGATGGCCTCAGTCCCAAGATGAGAGATTCTGACACTTCAGGATAGTTCTACTTCTGAGAGATAGAGAGGGAAACAGAGAGAGAGAGAATTTCTAATTAAAAAATAACTTATTAGTCCTTTTCTAACTTTCAGTTTGAAAAGTTTTTTTTATGTATTTTTAGTTGTAGGTGGACACAATTTATTTTTTTTATTTATTTACACAACTCACTCTTTCTTTCTTTCTTTCTTTCTTTCTTTTTCTTTCTTTCTTTTCTTTCTTTCTTTCTTGTGCTGAGGATTGAACACAGTGCCTCACACATAGTAGGCAAGCTCTCTACCACTAAGCCACAACCCCAGCCCCTGAAAAGTTTCTTTAAAGATAAGAAAAGGGGTTGGGGTTGTGGCTTGGTGGCAGAGCACTTGCCTAGCATGTGTGAGTCACTGGGTTCGATTCTCAACACAACATATAAATAAGTGAATAAAATAAAGGTCTATCAACATCTAAAAAAAGTTAAAAAAAAGATAAGAAAAAGCTGGGCGCAGTGGCACAAGCCTGTAATCCTAGCACTTTGGGAGGCTAAGACAGGAGAATCGCCAGTTCAAAGCCAGCCTCAGCAATGGTGAGGTGCTAAGCAACTCAGTGAGACCCTTTCTCTACATCAGACACAAAGTAGGGCTGGGGATGTGACTCAGTGGTCGAGTGCCCCTGAGTTCAATCTCCAGTACCAAAAAAAAAAAAAAA
>PVHX01005153.1:0-16153 GCA_004024805.1 Geosciurus inauris | reverse complement strand
TGGTGCTGAGGATCGAACCCAGTGCCTCACGCGTGCCAGGCAAGCGCTCTACCACTGCGCCATAACCCCAGCCCCTTGCTGGTCTTTTCTACTCTCACCAACTTGGCATGCATCCTTGGTAGAGCCTAATTTTGTATTATTGTTTTTTAATTGTAGCAAACTAATATAACATCAAATTCACCATTTTAACCATTCACAAGTGTACAAATCAGTGGCATTAAGTACATTGACATTGTGTAACCATCACTACGTTTCCAAACATTTTTCATCTTCCCAAACTGTGACTCCATATTGGTCCAACAGTAACTCCCCACGCCCCCTCCCAGCTGCCTTGGCAACCACCAAGGCTCTATAAATTTGACCACTTTAAGTACCTCATATAAGTAGAACCACACAGAATTTGTCTTTTTGTGACTAGCTCATTTCACTTGGCGTAACGTCTTCAAGATTCACGGGTATTGTGGCATGTGTCAGAATTTTCTTCTTTTTTAAAAATAGCCCCTCGATCTTGCTGGTGCACGCCTGTAATTCCAGTGGCTCCAAAGGCTAAGACAGGAGGATCATAAATTCAAAGCTAGCCTCAGCAATTTATTGAGGCCCTAAGCATCTTAGCGACACCCTGTCTCTAAGTAAAATATAAAAAGGGTTGGGGATGTGGCTCAGTGGTTAAATGACCCCAGGTTCAATCCCTGGTACCATAAAAATAAAATAGACCATAATTTCATATTTTTCCTATACATTTAAATTTCATAAAACAGTAGTGCTTTCTGTCATTTCACAATTAAGGTGATAACCATCATACTATGTGTACCATTTTGAGCCTTTTCCTGCCCAAGGTATTTTTCACAATTCAGCCATGTTGATGCTTGTAGCTTCAGTTTGTTCATTTTAATTTTTATTATTTTATTATGTGAATGAGCCACAATTTATGTATCAGTTCCTCTGATGGTTGTTTAGATCATTTCCATGTTTTGCTGCAATGAACATCCTCAGACAGTTCTCCAAAACATTTTAGAGTGTCTACTTAGAAGTAAAAGCCTGGCCGGTGCAGTGGCACACACCTGTAATCCCAGTGGTTCCGGAGGCTAAGGCAGGAGCATCACGAGTTCAAAGCCAGCCTCAGCAACGGCGAGATGCTGAGCTACTCAATGAGACCCTGTCTTTAAATAAAATACAAAATAGAGGGGCTGTGGCTGTGGCTCAGTGGTAGAGCGCTTACCTAGCATGCGTGAGGCACTGGGTTCGATCCTCAGCACCACATATAAATAATAAATGAATAAAATAAAGATCCATCAACAACTAAAAAAATTAAAAAAAAAATACAAAATAGGGCTGGGGATGTGGCTCAGTGATTGAGTGACTCTGAATTCAATCCTCAGTACCAAAAAAAAAAAAAAAAAGTAGAAGCTTGATGTTGGGGTCAGGTACATTCTCCACCTGACTAGTACTGCCAAACTGCTCTCAACAGCAGCTGAACCTATTGGTTCTTCCATCGCCAGCATTTGTACAGGTTGTCCTGTCTGGCCTCATCCTTGCCAACTTTTGCTCTTGTTAGATTTTTTATCTTTGCCAATCTGATGGATGTGAAGTGGTATCTCATTTCAATCTGCATTCCCTGCCTGTGAGGTCAAGCTTCTTATCATGTTCATTGGCCCTCCGAATTTCCTCCGGATGAATCACTTATGTTCATATCCTTCTCTATCCTTTGTAGCTTTTGATAGAAGTTACAGAAAGCTCAACTAGAAGTGGTTTAAGCAAAAGGGATTCTCTTACATAACAGGAAGGCTTGGAATTGGTTCATTCTGAGATTCAACTGTGACTTCAAGGACCAGGTTCTCCCATTTCTTGTCTCCATTTTTCTTTCATGAGGATAATGCCACCCTCATCATGTTTGCTTGCCTCTTAAACTGGCTCCCTCCTGATCCCAAAATTGCTGCCTCAGCTCGTGTATCTTGTGTAGGCAGCAATATCCAGAGGCAGAAAAAAGTGAACACTTTCTTCTTAGACTCTTTCTCAGAAGCCCCCCTAAGGGAATCTCTATCTTGTCTTGGCAACCAGAATCATACATGTCTACACCTAACCCAACCACTGACCAGAGAACTGAAATTTTTGCTGTATTTAGACTGAACAGTTCACTGCTGAGATCAGGTAAGGTTCATCCTTCTCTAAAGCCCAAACCCCTGAATCAGATCAAGATTCTAGTGTGGAGAAGGGAAAGTGGAATTCAAAAGGTCTGTCTTTTCCTTATTGGTTTCTGGGAGGTCTTTATATATTCTGAATACTAACCTTTGATCTGTTTCATATGCTGCCAACATCGCCACCCAGGCTGTTATTTGTCATTTTAATAGCAGAAGGCTTTTCAGGGGGTCATGTAATGAAATCAGACCGTCTTTCACAACTTGTGTCTTTTGTCTAAGAAGTGCTGCTTTCCTATCCATGAATCTCCTACATTTTATCCTAATTATTTTAAAGTTTTGTTTTTCACTAGTAGATATTTAATCCATCTGGAATCAATACTTATGGATGATGTGAAGAGTTTTCATATGAAAAGCCAATTGTCCCAACACTCTTCATTGAATAGTCTGTTCTCTCTCACTGGGTTCCAATGCCACCACCATCATAAATCAAATCCCCACATATGCTTGCATCTGTTTCTGAGCCCTCTATTCTATTGGTCCCTTTGTCCAGCTGGGCACCAGTACCACACTGTTTTAATTACTATGGCTTTCAAAAAAGTCTTGGTATCTGTTAGGGTCAGGTCCCCTTCCTGTTCTTCTTCAGAATTATTTAGCTCTTTCTTATCCCTTTGTTTTTCCATATGAATTTTGGAATTAGTCTGCCTACCTCTGTGAAACATCCTATTGGGATAGTTATTGGACATACATTGAATCAATAGATTAACGTGGAGAGAATCTTTTTTTTTCTTTCTTTTTGGTACTGGGGTTTGAACCCAGGGTTACTCAACCACTGAGCCACACCCCCAGCCCTTTTTTGCATTTTACTTAGAGACAGGGTCTCACTGAGTTGCTTAGGGCCTCCCTAAATTGCTGAGGCTGGTTTGGAACCTGTGATCTCCCTGCCTCAGCCACTGGGATTACAAACCTGCAACACCACGACCAGTGAGAGAATCACTGAATGAAAACGACACTGAGGAGTCTCATCCCTAAACAACCATTATCTACTTCTCTCCATTTATTCCTTTTATAGGCTACAATACACCCCCCCCCCAAATATCTTGAAATGTCTTGTGTAAGGTTTTCTTCTGGATTTTCTATCATTTAATTTTTTTGTGAATGATTCATCTTTTAAAATGTGTAATTTTTAATAAATTATTGCTAGTGCATAGAAATACTAGAGTTTTGCATTTTATTTGTAGCTGGATGCTGGTCATAGTCCAGCAACTCTGCTGAGCTCCCTTAGTAACACTAATAATAATAACGCCTGTAGAAATCTCTTGGGTTTTCTATGTAAATAACCATACCGTCTACAAAAGATGTCAAAGGTTGTGTCTGTTTTATGTTCCCAATCCTTTTATCAGTGAGTGCTGGCTTCTAAATTTGACCTGCCCCAGCTCTCAGACCCTGCCAGTGGGCTGGCCCTGGGCAGCTTTGCCTTGCACTGTACGTTATAAATAAATAAAAGACCCCATACTTTCTCCAGAGCTTTACAGTTTACAATGCACTTTTGCTTCCATTATCTTATTGATCCTTTTTACACCCCTTTATAAAGAGGGAGTGTCTCCGTGGAAATGGCTATGGCACTGACCTCGACAGTCCCTCCTCTTCTCCGTTTCTCCTGGAAGATAAAAAGTTTGGGCAGGAAGAGTCTCTACCATTCTCAAAC
Organism: Geosciurus inauris; assembly: GCA_004024805.1. Taxonomy (NCBI): domain Eukaryota; kingdom Metazoa; phylum Chordata; class Mammalia; order Rodentia; family Sciuridae; genus Geosciurus; species Geosciurus inauris. The sequence continues at coordinate 12,310 of PVHX01005153.1, read as the reverse complement.
TCAGGCTTGATGGCTTTGGGAGGTCAGAGATTCAAGAAACCCCGTAGAGAGCTGGAATCCACTGATAAGAACGGGGAGAAAATTCTGGGTAGATGTAAGGCTTTATGCTGTCGCCCCAAAGTGTCTGTGGGGTTAGGGGGATATGGAAATGTCCTTGGAAGTCGGAGGATTGACACAGATGATGGGTGGGTGGCAGACAGGTGGGGAAGAGATCATTCCGTCCAGCCTCCTGCTTCCACGCTGGTTATCTTCTCCGTAGGGAAGAACATTCTCTGAATAGGGAAGAGGAGGACAACGTGGGGCGCATGGCCTTGGGTGCCCTTCTGCGTCGCCCCTTCAACCGTCGCGCTCAGCACGCATGCACCACAGTCGCGCATCCTCAACCCAAGGTAGGGCGCCGGAGCCGCCCTCCGCCTCCCTCCCGCCCCCAGGCTCTACGTTCTGCTCTCCATTCCGCCCCACCATTGCGCAGGCGCAGGACCGGCTGGAGCTGGCGAACGCGCCCTCTTGTGGCGAACTGTCCGAGTTGCACCCTTTGTTGTTGCGCTGGGGGCGGCGGAGAGCGTAGGGGGAGAAAGATGTGGGTGGAGCCTGGGAAGCAGAGGCGAGAATCAGATCAGAGTGACGAAAATGCCTTTCCTTTGTCCCTCACCACCGGGTATAATCCCCTGCTTTAGATGCAGATAAAGAAAATATGGCTCTCAGAGATCCAGAGACTTAGGAGACAAGCTCATGGATATTGGAGCGGAATGAGACAGAGTTGGGGATATCGTGCATGCATTCGTTCATGTAGGATTCGGGGGGAGGGAAGAGACAGGGTAGGAAGCTGGGGAGATGGATGCAGATGGCAAAGAAGCGAGGACAGAAAACCAGTTAGGCCAGGGCAGGGCTGGGGTCGCAGGAGTGAAGCTCCCGGCTGAGCCTGCAGAGACAGACACATGCGGAGGCCTGACCCTCCAGTACCGCCCCTGGCCGGATGCTCCAGCGGGTGAGGAGAGCTAAACAGAGAGGTAAAGACCGGCAAAGTGGACACCCGGAGGGACGCTAGGCACAGTGGATTGAAGCAAATATATTTAAACCGTAAATTCATAATTAAACTAATAGTGAAAAGAAAGCTAATTAGTCACAATTTGGAGGATGCTAGGGAATCAGCCTATTATTTTGAAACTGGTAAATACAGGAAACACATCAAGCATTTACCCCGTTTTCCCTATATGAACTGTGCCATTTAGGTAACCAAATCATGAGTGAAGGGCAGTATCATCATGATGATGATTAATTTTAGTACCCAGGATTGGACCCTGGGGTGCTCTACCGCTGAGCTGTATCCCCGGCCTTCTTTATTTTTTAATTTGAGACAGAGACTTGCTAAATTGCTAAGGCTGGCCTCAAACTTGAGACCCTCCTGCCTCAGTCTTCCTAGTTGCTGGGATTACAGGTTTGTGCCACCATATCTGACTCTGTTTCTAGAAGTATTCCAGCTAGTAAAGAAAGGAATGAACAAATTTGAATATCACCATTTTTCAAGGAAAGAAAAAAACATCTAAACTAAAAAAGCTGATGGTGCATGATCTGCCTCCAGACAGAAGGCACTTCCAGCACCTATAAAGTGGTTTTGCTGAAGAAAATTGAACCCAAATCTGATCAGGCCTCTGGATCCAACTACAATGTATAGGAAATACCATTTACAGAAAGTGCAGAGGTCAGAGGAACATGTTAAAGAACAACAGAGAGATGCAATCAGCAAAATTCAGACCGTAGAAAACTACAGAAGGAGAGAGTGCTAGGGAAAGGAAGGAAGGGCAGGAAGGCAGGAAGCTGGAGGGAGGGAAGAAGAGAAGCAAGGAGGAGAGAGGGAGGAGAAGAGAAAAAGATGGACAAGGAACTAATGGATTTGGAGGTTTTTCTGTTTTTGAGCTTATTTTCATTTTTCTTTATTTACTTGTATTTTTTTTTTTTTTTTTTTTGGTGGTACTGGGGATTGAACCCAGGGCCTCATTCATGCCAGGAATTGGAGATAGTTAAAAGAGACTATCAGTCAGTTGTAATATGTCCATCTTATTTAGGTCCTGATTCAAACAAATATGTTGTAAAAAACAAGAACTTAGCTGGGCTCTTAGGCATGTGCTCTTAGTCCCAGCTACTTAGGAGGCTGAGGTAGGAGGATGGCTTGAGCCCAAGAGTTCAAGGCTGGCCTGGGCAACATAGTGAGACCCTTTCTCTTGAAAACAAACACATGAAATCTGTGAGAAATTGAACGCTGAAAGTTTGATATGAAGGGATTGTTGATTTTATTAGTAATTGATTATGTTTTGTGGTTATGTTAAAAAGAACCATTATCTTTTAAAGATATGTACTGGAACATTGGCAGATGAAATTAAATGGGAGAGGGCAATTGGGAGGGGCATAGATGACCGTAGATTGGTCACGAGTTGATAATAGTTAAAACTAGGTAACAGATACATAGCAGCTCATTGTATTATTCTATATCCTTTTTTTGGGAGGGGGTACTGGGGATTGAACTCAAGGGCACTCGACCACTAAGCCACATCCCCAGCCCCATTTTGTCTTTTATTTAGAGACAAGGTCTCACTGAGTTGCTTAGCACCTCGCCATTGCTGAGGCTGGCTTTGAACTTGTGATCCTCCTGCCTCAGCCTCCTGATCCACCAGGATTACAGGTGTGTGCCATCATACCCAGATTTTTTTATACTTTATACTTTTTTAAAACTCCCAAAATAAGAAGTTTAAAGATTCTGAGACCCCGCCTGTCGCAGCCCTAGGCTTCAACAGAAAGTGCTGTGTGTTATAGCAGCAAGTTGAGATCCAGGTAGCTCTGAGGTAAGGAGTCCATCTGGTGAACTGGGGACTGAAGAGGCTTCCTGGTTACTTCTAGCTGGTTTCTAGACAGTTTCTGGCTCTCCTGAATGGGGGTAGTCTTGGGAAAGATCAGAGGGGACTTGGCTACAGCTTTTCCATTGAGGTAGGGTGACCTCCATGGGCCTGGTGGCACTGGGTGCAGACAATGCTGCCTTAAGACAGCTGAGGGTGTGAGTGTTTGGCTCCAAAAATAGCAGAGGAGGCAGCGGGGGGATGGGAGGGGAGTCACATGGGGAAGCTCAGTGGCTGAGGCCTGGGCAGCTGCCCAGCTTGGGCATCTCTGCCTGCCCCCATGGCCCTCTGCCTCCAGGATTGCCCTTCCTCTCTGCCTTCATCTTTGAGAAGTCAGAGAAATGCCAAGGTGATTCAGGGACAAATACCTGCCTGAGATCCACAGTGGTTGCTGACTCTGGAATTTGGGAGCTCTCCAGAGACAGGTGAGGTGGTCAGGTGGGTAGAGAAAGGACAAAGATGAAGCAACCTACCTGCCATTCCATGCCCCAACCCCATCTGCGGGCCCACACTCTTAGGCCCAATCCAGGGTGGATCCAGATGTCCTTGCCCGGGTTGCTCCATTGTGGGGTGAGATGGGAAGCACCTTTCACTTTGAGGCCTGGAGGCTTGCTTACACAGGATACCAAGGACAGTGGGACACTGGCAGCCCTGGGTTCCTGCCTCCTCCTCCAGCGCCTGGGGAGAGGGCCCCTCAGCCTTCTCTAAATAGGAGGCTTTGGGAGAGAAGAGTACCCTGGCTTTCTTCACACATGGTCCTTCAGCAGATACAGGAGGAAGGAAGGGTGCCCTGCCAGTAAGCACTTCAGTGGCTGCTTTGGTGGAGCCAGGTACTGGGCTAAACACCTACCACGCATTCAGCTCATCAGCAGCGTGGCTTTGGGAAGGAATACAGTTGTATGCCTCAGTGTTAACTGTTTGTAAAGTGGGGACAGTAGTAATGCTGCCTCATGGAACCGCCGTGATATGTAACAGGGTAATAGGTGTAAACCTGTGTGAGCCCTTTAGCACTGCGGCAGGCAGTTCAGCTGTCCTGACTTTGCATGCAAGCTTCATGCAGCCCGGATTTTGCTCAGACCTGCCTCTTTGGCACCTGGTACTTGGTCGATGCTCTGTTACACATGTGCTGCAAACACGATCATGCAGATTCTCCACAATGACGCCGAGAGGCGAGCACTATTCATACAGGCTTGTACTTGTGAACAGAGGCCCAAGAGGGCAAGTGACTCACTCAAGGCCACATCTTGGGACGTCTCAAGGTGGGACTTATGCCCAGGCAAGCAGGCCTCCAAGCCCTCTCAGTTAGCTCCAGCTGCATGAACCAGAGAGGGCGCCTCCCCTGCATGGAGACTGGCTCCATGCAAGTCTCACTCTTCCCAGACCTCCACGCCAGGGACGCTTGCCCTGGAAATGAGCGTGGGGTGAAAAGACACTTCCATTTGCTGTTCAGGAAGCTGTCACCCTCAGGGGTAGGAAGATAAAATGATCGTAGTTTCCTAGGAGCCCGAATACCCATAGCACCCCAGCTGTGACCTTGGCTTGGGCACAGGGATGCCCACAAGAGCTAAGGGGAACTGGGCCTCAGAGAGGAGGGAACCTGTGCACTGAGCCAAAATTGGCTGGTTTGCCTGGTGAGGTGGAGGGAGGGAGGGAACTTCAGGCAGCGAAAAGAGCTTATCAGCTAGGGAGGGGCAAAGTGAGACTGGAGGAGTCTGTGTGTGTGTGTGTGTGTGTGTGTGTGTGTGTGTGTGCACGCGCGCGTGTCTATAGTATAGTGGAGAGTGAGATTTAGACAGGATGGACCTGAAAGCCATCAGGAGCTCAAGAACAGTGATTGAGATTTTAGAAGGTCCCCAAGGAGGCAGGTTGGTGGTTTAGAAAACACTGTGGCCATGGGGAGGGGGTGACTGTGAGAAGGGTGTCCACCTCAGATTCAGTGCCTGCTCTAGATGGAGATAGGGAGGGCCCCATGGCTGAGGCTGGGACCCAGCTGCTCTAGGCCACCTCCCCTTGTCCCTCCCTCCTCCCTCCTCCCTCCCTTTGTCCCTCTCTCCCTCCCTCCTTTTCTCCCTGCCCCTGTCTCTGTCACTCACAGGGCCAGGCCAGGCTGGGGCAGCCATGGTAGCAGCACTAATCTGGATTCCTCTCCTTATGGGCAAGTTGGGGACTTTCTCAGGGGGAGGCCCAGGATGAAGGGTGGGATTTCCAGATGATGAGATGGAAGAACAGGGGTCCTTAGGGGAAGGATCAGTGGAGTGCAAGATAGGGCCTGAAGGGCTTTGGGGTGTTAGCATCAAGGTGGGCCAGGATCCAGGGGCTGGGAACTGGCTCTGAGGTGTAAGGCCTGAGAGTTCTGAGACCTGAAGGTGTCCTAGGGCTGAGGTGGGCCGGACTACTGAGGTCCATAGGGTCATGGGCCCTTTAATGGACTGGCTGGGATACTGCTTCTTCCAGGCCCAGGCTAAATTTGGCTCTAAGAGGGAGGGTGGGGCCGTCTTCTCTGCTAGGCTTCCCTTGGCCTCTGGGGTAGGCCCTGGTCTTCCCTGCATATCAGGGAAGGCAGATGAGGGCTTGGGGTTCCAGAATGGCTCCTTTGAAGGCTCCTTCACCCCACTGTCCCCTCCAGCCTCCTGGACATTGAGCATGGGGTTCTTTTCTAAGTGTCTTTAACATACACAGATACGACGCCCCACATACCCCTCCCAAATACTAGCCCCTGCCCACTGCGACCCCCAACAGGGTCTAAATGAGGGATGGAAAGATTGTTCAGGGAGGAGCCCTGAACAAATCCAACACGTCCTCCTTTGCTGGAAATCAGCTGAGGAGACCTCTCAGGTTTTTAAGAGCAGGGACTTGGTGAGGAAGGGAGCTTATCCTCTGACAAGACTGAGGCCATCTGTGTGTTTGGGGTTTGTGGGGTGCCTTCAGGTCTCCTGGCAGGACTGGAGGCCCAGCAGACCACACTACACCCACTGGTGGGTCGTGTCTTTGTGCACACACTGGATCATGCCACCTTCCTGCGCCTTCCTGAGCACATCGGTGAGAGGGGCCTGGTGGGCACCTGGCAGGCTGGGGAGTGCCTCGCCCTGCATTCTGGTCATGCATCTAATCCCCTCTTCTCTGTTCCACCAGCTGTCCCACCCACCGTCCGCATCACCTACCATGCCCACCTGCAGGGACACCCAGACCTGCCCCGGTGGCTCCGCTACACTCAGCGCAGCCCGTACAACCCTGGCTTCCTCTATGGTACCGCCACCCCAGAAGATCGTGGACGCCAGGTCATCGAGGTGCCAGCAGGGACCCTCAGAACCTCCCAGTGGCTGGTCACCTTGGCCTCCTAGGGGCAGCCCTACCAACCAGGATTGGGTGTTCCTTCACGTTCATTGACATATAATTTATATTACCTCTAACTTAGCTTCCTTATCAGTCCTGTCTGCCAGGCCCAGCTGTACCATGTTCCCTGCTTAACCTCACATCTCTCTTCCCACCCGCCAGGTCACAGCCTACAACCGGGACAGCTTTGATACCACTCGGCAGAAGCTGGTGCTGTTGGTTGGGGAACCGGAAGGTATCATCAGCCCCAACTCACTCCTCCCCCACTAATGCCAGTCTTGGGAGACTTCTCCTAGGAGGAGGGTGGTTGTGGAAGGGAGAGGCTTGGAGAATAGTAGAGAGCCAGGGAAGATGTGACATTGATAGCTTTTAGGGAATGAACGTTGGCTGGGGTTCCAGCCTGAGGCTGGAACCTATTGTCTACTCTGCCCACAGATGCTGAGGCTGGGTGAGTCATTGAGGCCATGGGGGTCAGGGAAGGGCATTTGGGTCCTATGATGTACAGGGTGCTGGGTTCAGGAAGGTGTGTGTGGGGATGCGGGAAGGTGCATAGGGGAGGCTTGGGAAAAATCTGGGGGTGCATAACTGGGGGCTAGGGCAGCCTAAAGTGTTCACCTGGCTTCCCAGGCCCCCGGCTGCCTTACCAAGCTGAGTTCCTGGTGCGCAGCCATGACGTGGAGGAGGTGCTGCCCTCGATGCCTGCCAATCGCTTCCTCACGGCCTTGGCGGGGCTCTGGGAGCCCGGAGAGCTCCAGCTGCTCAACATCACTTCTGCCTTGGACCGCGGGGGCCGTGTCCCTCTTCCCATTGAGGGCCGTAAGGAAGGGTCAGTGTGCAGTCCAGCCAGTAGGGCTTCCTAAAGGACAAGCTGTCTGCTTTGGGTCAGGGTGATGGGCATGAAACAAGGATCCCCTTAATTTTACCACCACTGCACATCCTGTCCATCTCCTTCTGGAGTCACATGGCCATCCACTCCCTTCCAGCTAATCCCTGCTTCCTTCTTGTCCTTCATGGGCCCAAACCCCAGTTGCCCTGAATTCTGCACTTCCTGCAGACCCATCTGAGAACATCTCTGGGGGAATAAAGAGTGGGGTGCTGCATGTCCTGTCACCATCACCCCAGATCTCAGGGAAGGAAGGCTGGGACCTCTCCTGCCGGGCCCCAGATGCACCATGCATCTACCCCACACCCATGCCACCCTACAATCAGGTCAGCTTCAATACCTGCAGCAGAGTGGTGCCCAGTGCCCTCCACCACCACCACGCTGCTGACAAAGGCTTCCACTTGTGCCCAGGGTGTACATCAAGGTGGGCTCTGCCTCACCCTTCTCTACCTGCCTGAAGATGGTTGCCTCTCCTGACAGCCACGCCCGCTGTGCCCAGGGCCAGTCTCCACTTCTGTCCTGCTACGACAACCTGGCACCTCACTTCCGTGTTGACTGGTGCAATGTTTCCCTGGTGAGGAGTGACCCTGGCTCCAGGCCCGAGGGTGGGGCATGGTCCCCTCAAGTTTCTCCTTCCCTTCCTGCTGCTTCTCACTCCAGCCTTTCTGACTTCTCCAGTCCCATTGTGTATCCTGGTATCAGTCTCAGCTTTAGTCTGTGCTCTTCATCTTGTTCAACACACACACACACACACACACACACACACACACACACACACCCTGAAGTTCTACTTTCTCCCACAAGAGGGCGACAGAGCCCACAACCATATCAGGTCTCCAGCCCCTAGCGTCCCAGATCTGCCCAGCCCAACAGCTAAATCCAGCAATTACTTGCCACAAGGCAGTTCCCAAACCCTTTGCCCACTAAGGGCCTGTGTATGACAACTCTGTATGTCTGTTTTCCTCTGTTCCTGGGAATAGACCAACAGACAGGGACTCATTCATGGTCCCACAATCAGGGACTGGTCATGGATGAGATCTGATCACTCACCACATGCTTGGCATTGTACACTAAGTGTACACTAAGCCTCACACTTACATCAGGAGGCCGGTACACTGTGATAACTCTGAGTTTACAGATGAGGAAACTCAGACACAGAGGCAAACCTCCACAGTGAAGCACTAGACTGAGCTAGGATTCAAACCCATGAAGTTGGACCCTAGAACTGGATGCTAACCATTGTACAATCCTGCTTCTCCTAGCACTGGCTTCTCTTGTCTCTTGGTCCAGTGTTTGTCCTGCTAGGTCACATGAGCTAGGAGAAGCAGGCAGGAATAAACCCTGTGGTTGCATGGGGTGATAGAATACCCCTGCAACCTCTGCCCTGTCCCCTGGAGGTCGCTGTGTCCAGCCAGCAGCTCCCGGGTCAGCCAAGGGCTCTCTGTGCAGGTGGATAAGTCAGTGCCAGAGCCCGTGGATGAGGTGCCCACCCCAGGTGACGGGATCCTGGAGCATGACCCCTTCTTCTGCCCACCCACTGAGGCCACAGCCCGAGACTTCTTGTCAGATTTCCTGGTCACCCTCCTGGTGCCTCTGCTGGTGGCCCTGCTGCTCACCCTGCTGCTGGCCTATATCATGTGCTGCCGGCGGGAAGGACGGTGAGTGTAGGGAATGGAGGACAAGGTGGCACTCACATCCACGTGGCTCTTGTGCTGTGTGGGGCCCCCTCAGGGAGTGGAGTTCTCAGCCATAGGAAGAGTGAGGGGCCCCTTTCTGGGCAGCTGGGACTGTAGGCCTGACCGGACTGGGAACAGATTATGATGAACACTCACAAAGGTCTACACACGTTACACACTGCAGCCCTGGGGACACCATGGGGCAAGCCCAGGCAGGACTAACCCTCTCCCTCACTTTTCCACAGGTTGAAGAGAGATCTGGCCACCTCTGAGTAAGTAGGAAAAAGCTGGGGGCTGGGTGGGAACCTCTCTTGACTGTCACATTGGGTCCCCCAACCTTCATAAGCAACAGAGATAAACCACATTACTCTGAGTTGATGGGGGCTGCCCTTGACCTCTGAGCCCTGGCCCCTGGCTGACTGGGTGCTGGGCCTGATCTTGCCTTATTTTCTGGTCATAGAAGAGTCTGTTGTAACAAAGGAGGAGGGGACCTGTTACTCTCCCCAGCCCCCACACACCACACACACACACACACACACACACTCTCTCCAGGCTGAGCTCTGCTACACAATCACTGCATCAGCCTTTCCAGCCTCAGATTCTCCCCATGCAAGAAGATGGAGGTGGAGCCCACGGCTATGGATGCTTTCAGTTCTGCCTGCTCTTCCCAAACCCATCTTACTCTTATTTTGTCGCAGGTTTCCCCTACATGGTCTTGCCCCTCCTTCCAAATCCCCAGCGCGCTTCCCCTCCCGCTCCTTGAGCTCCAAAGATTCCAGGAGACCAGAGTGGAATAAGTTGGGATCCTTTTTATTCTCATCGCCTTGAGCCTGTGGCTGCCCGGCACTCCTGCCTGTTTGGCTGGCCCGCCTTGTTAATGGCGGCGGCATTTGGCCACCCTGCGAACCCCCTTGAAAAGCCGCTTGTGGCCCTGCTTGGAGCCCAGTAGCGACCTGCGCTGCCTAGACCGGCGCTGCCCAGATCGGCGATGCCCGGGCCGCCGCCGCCGCTGCTGCTGCTGCCTTCTCTTGGCCTTAAGCTTGGAGGCCCGCTTCTTGCCCAGGCGGAAGGAGCCTGAGGTTCCCTTGCCGGTCACCTGCTGGAGCATACCGTTGTCCACCAGCTTCTTGAGCACACGCTTGAAACGCCAGATATTGTGGGTCATGTTGTAGCCATTGTTGCTGACGGCCTTCTTCAGAGCGGCCAGGGATACACGGTTGCGTGTCCCTTTCTCTGTCATAGCCCTCATGATCACCTTGGACATACTGAGCTTCCGGTGGGCTTTGGGGGAGGTGCAGTGTGCATTCTCACTCTTGTTAGGGACTCCTGATGCGCTGGCCTGCCGGGCTCCACCCATGGCAGCGTTTGAGGCCGAGGGTATGGATGGGGACTGCAGCAAAGTGTCTTTCTGCATCTCTCCCTGGGATGGCTGAAGGGAGCTAGGTGCGGGGACCTCCAGGATGGCGGCCGGAAGCCTCCACTGCGCGGCTCTCGGTGGTGGGTGAGCTGCGTCCTGGCTCCTGTTCTCCTCAGAGGCTTTCTAGTAGGGCTTCAGCCACGCCTTCCCCTGGGTGGCCAGAAGGAGGACCAAGGATGATCACCCACGGTTGGCCTCAGCAGACTTGTGCTGTGGGTTCAGAGGGTGGTGAGTTTAATCTCTGTGGTGACCTCAGGGAGACATTGTGAGGCCTTCAGAATCCTGCATGGCTCACAGTGGCCCCATTGTTCCCTCCTGGGCGGGGCACACAGGCGGGCAGCCTGATGTGTGGGCATCTGACCAGCCAGGTGCCCGGTGGGGGAGGGCTGTGTCTGTGTAGGCCAGACAGATGGGTCCACACTGGTGTGCACGTGCATATATACATGTGCCCAAGAGGATTTCAGGGTGTCCTCAGCCCTCAGCTTTAAACACACCATCTTGAGTTCACGATCTCTGCCCACTGGGTGTTTGTTCCTCTGAGTTGGAGAATACAAACAGTTAAACATCAGAATTATACCAACATAATTTTTAGGGAGAATGTGCTTTCCAGAGTAAACAGAAATGAAATTCCTTGATCTATGTAAGTCGATTTCATTCCTCAACTTTCTATGCAAAGCAGTCGAAAGGCTTTGCTTTTATTTTCTACTTTCATTTTTATTTTATAGACTCTCCTGCAGTTGAGATCAATGATTTTCCATGTATATTTCACAAGGAGGATTTTATTCCCCAGTTTTGGGGAGCAGTGCCAAATTTGATCAATTATATCTTTGTTGTCGATTTTTTCTTGTGCCCAGTGTTTTCTTTGCTTCCAGCTTTCCTGGGTCAACTGTGGAGCTCTGATAGAGTCAGGAAAATCTGCTTCCCTGGTCAATCTGGAATCGATAACCAATTTTGCCATGTGTGATATTAGCCTTTATTGTATGGGGTTTTGTGCTGATTTATTTCTGCAAAATTCAGTTTTTCTGCTTTGTTCAATATCTGCCATTTTCCACATTATCCACAAATTGTGATTCTGTGGCCTATTTTTCACCTGTATCAGATTTTATTGGTTTCAAAGTCCTCCAGGCCCTAATGACACTGTGCCAGACACAGAGCGCACAGGGTGACATTTCAGCTGGGTGAGACCTCGGGCCACGTGTGTGGGAGTGCCCGTTTGCACATCTCTCTGTTCTAGTGCTGATGTGAAAGGCCTGTGGGGGGAAGGCACCGAGGGGTCCGGCATCTGCTTTTGCTCTAAGAAAACATCCCCAGAATATTTTTCCACCTGTGTGTTGCCGGGACCGGATGTGGAGCTGGGGTGGGAGGGGCCCGCTGGCGGAGTCTCTTCCTCCAAGGGCTTCACTACCTGGCTCTTCACCTCAGCCTCTCCTTGCCCAGGAATGGAAAATTGTGTTTTGGAGAACTCTGTTTGCCAAATTCCAGACTCAAAAGCTCATCTTAGGAGGCTGGGGTGGTGGCTCAGTGGTAGAGAGCTTGCCTTGCATGCGTGAGGCACTGGGTTCCATCCTCAGCACCGCATATAAATAAATAAAGTCCGTTGACAACTAAAAAAATATATGTATTAAAAAAAAAAAAAAAAAGCTCATCTTAACCTTCCCCTGTCCTAAGTCATGGAGCTTCTTCTCCTGACTGGGTCCCATCCACTCCCACTGGCGAGTGTGCCCCATTCTGTGTGAGGGGCACTACATCTTTCTGTAGTGTAACCTCTCAGGCTCTAACTAGGGCCCTCACTGAAACTAGGACAGGGGTGGGGACAATTTTCCCTCCCCCATCTGATCAGTAACTGAGTGGCAAGTGGGGTCACTTCAACCTGCCCAGGACCCCAGCCAGTAAGAAAATCAATTCTTACTGTTGAAAGACCCCAAGCAGGAGTCCTATGAAAGACCCCAAGCAGGAGTCCTTCGTCCTGAGGGGAGGCCCCAGCACAGTGACCAGTCCAGACCACAGGATGCAAAAGCACAAGGCAGCTTTATTGTTCACACAGGCGCCTGCGGACGCTTCAGCCGTGCGGTAGACTGAGCGTGCCGGGCAAGGGAGGTCACCCCCATTT